>JALIZH010032962.1:1407500-1590000 GCA_030522465.1 Rhipicephalus appendiculatus
AAAAAAAGAGTGTTCCACACTCGCCGTAATGGCAACAGGCGGCGCTGACTGACGCTCCCACGTTTAAGTACACATATATACCCTATAAAAGTGGACGGAGGGATGACCGCCACCGTAGCTCAGTGGTAGAGCATCGGACGCGTTATTCGAAGGTCGCAGGTTCGGATCCTGCCGGTGGCAAGTTATCTTTTCGTCCACTTTCCTTTCTTCACATTTACATTACAATTACTTCTAATAGCTTCCCCTATACTTTCCTTGGCATCTTTGTCTGTTAGTTCTCATTAATACTGTGTTTAACAAAGCAAATGAGCCCTTAAGTTTACAATTCTTTCCTTCATTCATAACGAGGGTCTCATTCTGGCAGACTTGATGCCGTCAGGTAGTATGCGAGGGATTATTAGTCAGCTGCCCGCTCGTAATAAGATCACGTACTACGTGACGCCTACAGGCAAAAAAAGAGTGTTCCACACTCGCCGTAATGGCAACAGGCGGCGCTGACTGACGCTCCCACGTTTAAGTACACATATATACCCTATAAAAGTGGACGGAGGGATGACCGCCACCGTAGCTCAGTGGTAGAGCATCGGACGCGTTATTCGAAGGTCGCAGGTTCGGATCCTGCCGGTGGCAAGTTATCTTTTCGTCCACTTTCCTTTCTTCACATTTACATTACAATTACTTCTAATAGCTTCCCCTATACTTTCCTTGGCATCTTTGTCTGTTAGTTCTCATTAATACTGTGTTTAACAAAGCAAATGAGCCCTTAAGTTTACAATTCTTTCCTTCATATATATATATATATATATCCAGGAGGAACAAAGGGTTTCGATGAAGCTCGGACCCCGATTTAGGCACAAATTACCGGAAAGCAATTCGTACATTCCTTAATTACATTAATTAGATACTTGTATTCACTGTAATAAATAGGGCAAAGCACGGGTGCGTAAGAGGCTCGTGTAGATAACTGGGAGCGCACGCTTGGCAGGATTTTCGGCTGCGCCGGCGGCAACTCATGTGACGCGAGGCGTTCGCTGAAATTCCATTGCCCGAGCGGGAAGATCACGTGACCTCGCTTTGCCCAATCAAACGTAAGCTCGCATATTTCAAATTTAGCGGGGGGTTTACGATACCACGTAATCTCGCAAGCCAATCACACACACTCGCGCACTTGCGGCATCGCTGTCCAGCTGTTTTCATGGCGTAAAACTGGCTGAATTTTTTTTATTTACTTACGGCTTATACTTGACCAATATCGACGCCTTTTCTGCCGAGCCCCCCATAGCTGCGCAGACGCCACCGTCCCGGCTGCTAGGCCCACAAACATGTTAACTAAAGAGCTGAGTAAAGTGGGGCATTTTCCTCTCCACAACCACTTTGTCTCCCTCATTATCTCATCGGCTTCAGAACGACTCAAGGGACGATTTTTCTAAGTTAACAGTTATATTGCTAGCCACGAAGTTAGTGAAAAGTATGTTCATTGAAGAAGTGCGACAGAATAACTCGCAAAATTAGTGTTTATTCATTTGGTCACTGAAATCATGTTCTTAAATACATAATATAGCGGAACAAAACAAGGACAGAGAAAGATGCACACAGGACGACCGCTAGTTGTGTAAGTGTGCCCTCAATTGTGCTAACAAAGAAAGAGATTGACTTCTTGGAAGGGCGCATGCGCGACGCGTAGCTTGACAAGTGTAGCTTGCATTGACGGCAGAATGGTGACGTTCTATCAGTTTAGCTTTTTGTTGTTTTTCACTTCTAGCGGTCGTCCTGTGTGCATCTTTCTCTGCCCTTGTTTTGTTCCGCTAAATTATGTATTTAAGTCAAAACCATCTAGCCCAAATTTCTGCGTTAACTGAAATCATGTTCCTTCGAAATAGCAACCAACATACCGCTATGCGCTTTCTCGTGGACCGATCCTCCCACAATTCGTTGCTGACGTGATCATACTGATGGCCTCAAAGATACAATAACTATAGTTGAAAAATGATTCTCACTAGTAGGACCGAAAGGCGGGCGAGTTGGAACCTACCCATCCTTGGGTAGCGCACAAGCGGACAAGACATGAAGGAAGAAGGCAGGAGAACCGCTGGTCTAACTACTGAAAGATTTTATTTGAAAAATTTCATATATATACAGAAAACGTAAAGCAAACATAAGGAACAAGAGATGCTTTTCATTGATCGGCCGTATAGCTTGTGTTTGGTCTACGTTTCCTGTATATATATGAATTTTTCAGATAAAATCTTTCAGTTGTTAGACCAGCGCTTGTCCCGTCTTCTTCCTTGGTGTCTTGTCCGCATGTGCGCTACCCAAGGATGGATGACTCGCAGCACTCGTATATTACGAGTAAAGCACTCATGTTGACCCGAACGTAAGGACAAGGTTATTCAATCAGGAAATACAGCAGACATAACTTTCAAAAAAAAATAATTGTGTTTATTTGACGACTTGCAAGTTTGTTCGAGGGTTGAATACAGCTGAATGAAACCATTCTCCAAGGGACATGCACGCTTCTTTTAGATGAAGCGGTCAATGATCAGGCGTCACGCGATGACGCGCGCCAACTCCCGTGGCCAATAGGGTGCAGCGAGGAGTGCACAGCGATCCGCGGTTAGACTTCGACTGCGACCTCCTGGGCGACTGCTTCAGCGCCATCGGCGACCTCAGCGCCATCGACGACTTCAGCGACTTCAGCAACCTCGGCGACTTCGGCTTCTGGCTCAGCCTCGACGTTCACGGGTGCTTCAGCGGCTTCGGCCTCGGCAGCGGCAGCGGGTGCAGCTGTAAAAGCTGTTCAAAAAAAAACATGATGGCAACGACCCTCCGAGCGAATCAACACGGTGCCCTTGTAACGATAGGTCCAGATAATCTACGATGTCTCGTCCAAAAGTTCGTGCAATGAGTTAGCGAAAAATGTCGTAGGCGATGGACTGACATTGACAAGCCACACCGCAGTGCATGATAAGGTAGAATTTTGTGAGCGCAATTTTTTTTGTGTGATCTCTAACTTAATCTTTGTCCAAGTTGAGATGAAAGAATAAAAATTACACCATCTCCCGCTAAAGGGAACCATGTGTAGATGTGAAGCAGCGGGCGCTAACGCTTACACTGGCGGCGGCGTTGGCGCTGGCGCTCATCGCAGCGTTGCGCAGCAGAGAAAACTGGGGAGGTGCAAAGCAGGCAGTGATGTAGCAGTGTTTCCTACTGGAATATGCCAATCGCTGCTAATGGGCAATGAGAGACAGAAGACGCCGACTGGACACAGAGACCCGCACTCAGCTTTTAGTTAACGCGCACGCTGCGAATTTTTATTGTTCAACAACGCACAGGAGAAATCTCCCACCGGCACCACCTTGGAGGTCAAGATCCATTGCCATATATACGGGATGGCCAGTGAACGGTTGTGCAGCGCGAGCAGTCGGTTTTTTCAACCAAGAAACTCGCTAGCAGACGCTGCCTGCGTCGGCGTCGCGAGGAGAGAGAGGGGGGAGCGTAGGAGAGGAGAGAGAGGGGGGTGACACGCATGCGCAGTGGGGAGTGTGAACGCCGTGGGCAGGGATGCGTAGAGGAGAGAGGGGGGAGCGTAGGAGAGGAGAGAGAGGGGGGACGCGCATGCGCAGGGGGGAGTTAGACGCCGCGGGCAGGGATGGAGAGAGGGGGGAGTGTTAGAGGGGGAGAGAGGAAGGGAGGCGCATGCGCAGTGAGGGTGTGGTTGCCGCGGGGAAGGATGCCTAGAGGAGAGAGAGGGGGAGAGGAGGTTTTTTATTTTTATTTTTTTTTACTGTTTGCGCATGCGCAGTAAGGGTGGGCACGCGGCACACCACCACCACCACCACCACCACCACCGGATTAAGCTTCGCCATAAGATGCTTCACATCTAAAAGAACTTCATTACCGAATATATTGTGAAATCAAGCACTGATGGTACAAAAATTTGTCGCATATCGCAAACGGCCCGTAAAAAGGATGTCATAAAGGAGAAAAAATAGTGTGCAAATGGGGTACGGGGTTTTCGTGAAGTCGTTGAGTACTCCAAAGGTGATTTAAAATGAAAACGCCTCTTTAGTTTTGGGGGGAGCATTCTCACAATTTGCGTTTTTTTTTATTCTCCTTGCGTTCGTTCGTTCGCCAGCCAGATATATGGTTAACCCCTCCCCCCCCCCTCCTCCCCGTTTCCTTGAACGCTTGGGATCACCTATGAAACTTCATAGATCCCTCCAATCCGGCATTCGGGATGATGAGGGCCGGGTTAAAAAGCCTCTTCACGGGCTTGACTAGACCACGGGTTTGTATTATACTATACTATACTATACTATACTATACTATACTATACTATACTATACTATACTATACTATACTATACTATACTATACTATACTATACTATATAGTGCTTAAAACGTATTTGCGGGCTAGTTGGTAAGTCATAATGGCATATGGCAGCGCACACCAGGTAAGACAACGATCACGCACACAGTGCGCTTGTGTCGTCCCTCTGTGTGCGTGATCGTAGTCTTACCTGGTGTGCGCTGCCATATGCCACTATATAGTGGATTGTCAGCGCTGTGTCCCATCGTTCGTGCGCCTTCGCTTTTATGACAGGGTGACTGTGACAGAGTGTGTGCGTGCTGTGTTATGTGTGGTCTTCCTATACGTTCTAAAGCTTTCCATTGTACGTACCGGGGTCGCATCCAGCCTGTTCCGGGGCCGTGCACCTGTTGTCGGCCGCGCTGAAGTGCTGTCCGGGTGGGCAGGTGAGCTTCAGGCTGAACATTCCCGTGCACACGGAGTACTTTGGTGCAGTCGTTCGGGTCGGCCACGAGGGAGGCTCCGCCACCGGCGGCCATTTCGACGCCGTCGCAGTCCTCGCTGGGAGGAGGCGGCGTCCCGAAGGAACCGGCAGCGCTGCCTGGTCCCTTGCCGGCCTTGTTGGCCTTACCGGCCTTGCCGGCTTTGGAACCCTTGCCGTGGACCACAGGGAGGACCACTGACACGACGACCATGACGACGACCGCCACCACCACCATCCGGTTAACCACAACAACCCTTGAGTTCACCATCTTGCTTGTTGTCGTAGCGTAGTCTGCAAGGTCCTGCGTCCATAATGGGGAAGGTTGTTAGGAAGGATGGAAGGGTGGAAGGAAAATAGCGGATTATTAAGGCCTTAGCTGCCTCATCAAACGCGAAAATTGACCGTCGGGGGGCGTCAGCACGAGTTATGCAAAAAAGTATCATCCCGTGGTGACATCACCGTATGACACGACGTCACAGATGACCAAAATGTGTGACGTCAAAATGACGTCATGATGACTTCCCTGTGACGTCAAATCACGTGACGTCACGTGATGACGTCTTCTCACGACATCATCGCTTGGTCAAAGCTGGGCCAATCACGGAGGGAGGGCAGGATCAATACGTCGACTGAGAAGAAAAAGACGAAGGTGGCTATCGCTTTCGATTAGGCTTAGACGAATGCGCAAGAGCAGTGTGTTTTTACGGAGCAGTGTGTTTCGAAGCGCAATAAGAACACGAATATGTTTTTTTCTATTGTTGCTTTCACGCCGCCTTTGCCAATGCGGGTGGTCAAGGCACACTCAGTAGTAGAGTGCTGAGTTTTCTCTTTCCCGCTCAACATATCTGCGGAGGGGGCGAGCGGGAGAACTAAACCCCGGCTATGACTGCGACGAGGCTCATATACGGAGACATTTCGGAAGCCTTACTATCGCAGTAGTTGACCTTGCCCACAGATGGACATGAGCTGTCATAACCTCATCCACCGCTATCACATCTCGTCTCAATGTCTGCAGTTGCTGGAACGAGGTCCTTGTTTTGCTACATGGTTTGCTATCAATGCCAGGTTTCTCACCTTTACTGGCAATATCGGGCGTGCTTTATTAGTGTACTCTCTAGGTGGTTGGCGCTGTAGAAAACGATAAACTTGCAATTATGTACACGTTAGACAGCTGCATAAGGGCAACGTGCCCAGATTAAATTGTGTTTCTTTCTCACCTTTGCTTTATACATTTCCATTAATTCGAGCTTTTATGGTAGTATTGTATTGAGTGTATTGTATTGTACCATAAGTAGTATTGTATATTAAACTCTCCGGCTTAAAGGAGTTGACCGTACAGACCTGTGCGAGAGGACCTTCTGAATATGTATACCGTATGTGCATATAACCTGTCGCAATAAGCTTTTTATTCAATCAGATATCAAGCATCCCAACAAATTACCATCCCTCAGGTCTTTGTCAGGTACCGCGGTGGTTCACCTTTTACGGGAAAAATGAAGGAAAGAGCCCCTTTCGTAGCAGAGATTCAAAGATGAACGCGAACCATCCCGCTGTACAAAAAACAACTCGGCTAAGCTACTTATCCTGAATGACAGAGGCTTATATGAAGGCTGTGTACTCCGTTGTTTGCTTTCTTAGTGCGTGGCCTGTCGTAAAGCATTCTCCTTAATTGCATCCTCGTTTATCTGCTTTATTAGGGGTCCGAGTCCTTGTTCTAATTGTCTACCCTCACAGCGCATGGAACGACTTTCTGCAAGACAGCAGCATATTAACATACGTAGTGCAACCGAAGTGTTGTATGGTCAGGATTTTGCTAACCCCATAGATAACCTAAAAAAAAACAAACAAAAAAAAAAAAACGAGGAGCTAATTTTTTTTCTTAGGTATTTTGAGTTCAGCTACCTTACTTAGCGCACAGGCTTGTTGTCCTTTTTATCTTCCCTTCCCATTGACGAAGACGGAGAGTGAGCTACGCCTACATAAAAACACCCCCCAAAGGAAGGTATTTGCTGCACTGATGAAACGCAGGCGCGTCAGCGACATTTATTAGTCTTTCTATATACCACTGCTCATAACTTCTAGTCTCAACGTTATCGTGAACAACTCTCATGTTCACACCGTCTTATGGGCAATTAAGACTAACGCTTAGATAAACTGGACTAGATATCGAAAGAGCTAATCACGTCTATAGACGTAGGGGCATGACTAAATTTATATATAGGCATAGGCGTGCGCACGGGGAGGGGCAGGGGGGATGAGAGGGGGGGGGGGCGATGCCAGCCCCATGCATTGACTAATAGGGAGGGGGGGTGCTGCGACTCGAGGGGGGGGGGGGCGAAGTCAGCCCCATACATTGACTTAAAAGGGAGGGAGGGTGATGCGACGAACCTTCGCCCCCCCCCCCCCCCTTCCCCATGAAGGCGAACCCTGTGCACGCCTATGTACAAAGCGCTCCGAAAAATGACATCAGAATGTGTCTAATTGCAAGCACGACACGATAACGGGAAGAAGCAATTTTTTATCGGTCACTGTTTTACTGTCTGAAAGCCATACTTGTTTTAAGACTTTTTAGATACCAGCTCCTACATTGAAGACCCGGCGAGTGGTAGCGAAATAACGTTGCCTATCTGGCAAAGTAGGTCAGCTTTTTTAAGAGCGAGTTGGCCGCTAGAGAACGACATATTTGTGACTTCGCTGAAACGTTTTAGCAAAAACAGTTACTATATTTTTAAAATCATTGCGTCGTCCTGATCATGAGTTTCTGGCACACGGCGAGCAATGAAAGCAATCTTATGCTGGTACAAGTACATGCACAGTCTCTGTTATAACGGTGTCCTTTGTTCAGAACGTTGTTCATCTGTGGGAAAAGTTCGCTCCATAAAAACGAACACGAGCCCCCCCCCCCTCCCCTTACCCCCCCTCCCACCCCAAAAAAAAAGAAAGTAGACAGAGAGAAGAAAGAAAGTAAAAGGAAGAGTGAAGAGAAAACAAATGTGCCAACAATGCTATGCCTAAAACTGCTGCCGAGTTCTTAATTATTTGCGATGCGATAGCTATTAGGCGCAGTTCGCTGAGTGGCAACTCACTTCAACCGACATTTGAGAGAGAGTGATAAATTTAGAGAGCGAGAGTGAGAATGAGTGGAGCTAAAAGCACATGCATTACGAAGTGTGGTAATAACTTGAAAGCAGGACTGAACTTCGCTGCAGGTTGAGAACTGGACACTCAGTCATCAAGAGCTCTATTATAATAATAATATGTGGGGTTTTACGTCCGAAAACCACGCTATGATTATGGGGGTGCGCCGTAGTGGAGGGCTCCGAAAATTTGGACCATCTGGTGTTCTTTACTCTAGCCTTTCGCCTCCGTCGAAATGCGACCGGCGCGGCCGAGATCGAACTCGCCACCTTCGGGTCAGCAGCCGCGTGCCATAACCACTGTTCCACCGCGGCGGACAACAGCGCTTTCCTCGAATTTCCTACAGAACTGAAGAGCGGCGCTTCAAGACCATGAGACGTTGTTTTCAAGTACGAATAACTTTAGGAGCCCGGTCTGTCCTCTCATATCGTCGCTTGGCATCACCCTCAAAGTACCAAAATAGGTCAAATGACGGCGCTACAGGACGAAGTACCCAAAATAGGTCAAGAGAGCGCGCCACTGCGTCACAAATACAGGCTACCTACATTCCCACTCCGCTTTCGTATCAATAAGATTTATTCCTCCTCCTCCTCATTTCACGTCATGGACACCGAGCAGGCTGTACGTTTGTAACGGCAGCACTAGTTGGCCTGCCAAGGCCAGCGTCGCTGAAAGGCTAATTCATCAGTTCGAGCCTGCGAAGCAATTGCGAAACGCCAGCGTCAGGAGTTAGACGCGGATCTACGGAGGAGAGAAGCGTAGATGAAACGCAAGCGAATGCGAGCTAACCCTCATGTTCGGAAGACTGAGGCGCGAGCCGAGCGCCAATAAAGACAGGCGAACCCGCAGCTTCGACTCAGACAAGGGGTACAAAACCGACATTCTGACAACAGAAACAAACCAACAAAAAAGACTGTTACTAGAATCATGGTACATCCAAAACACTGAAAACAACTTGAACCGCTCTAAAGGAAACCTGCCACTTGTTTACGTTCACGGCCTAACAACAGCAAGAAAAGCGAACCAAACCGAGAACTCAACGGTCCCCGGCCGCCCCCAGCCCGTCAACCCCGCGCAACCACAGCAACCACAACCCCCCTTAACACTAGCACCACACAAGAAGACACGCCTTCCCTCCTCCTCCCCAGCTGGGAAGTCAAAGAAGTTGCACCTCGACTCCTCCGCTGTTCCTCCCCCCTGAGGACCCATTTTTTGGTTGGAGCATTGTCAAAGTCTTAATTATTTACCCAACCAGACAGGGAACTCTGTCAAAATGTTCAGCTTAAATAAGTCTTAAGGGCAATCCAAGCGTCAGCATAGGCAGGTGAATCCTCAGCCCCGCTCCGCTGTTTGTACACTTTTCACGGTGTTGAACAGGCGAGATTTTTTTTTAATGCTCACTCATATCAAAGACAGTCGAAAAAGAGTTTGGGCGCACGAAACTTACCTCTCGTCTCGGTCTTCTTGACTCGTTGGCGAATGCAAAAATCCTTGCGACTGGAGAAGAGCGGACATCAGCCGGTTTATAAGGCGGTGGCCGCGACGCGCACGTACGAAAGAAAAGAAAAAAGGATTATCCTTATCACGGCTACACCAATTGCCCTCAGATAGAAGATCCACAAAGTATAACTCCATTAAAGGTCGTTAGGAGCGCGACCTTTACGACCGGGGCCCTGAAACTCGCGCAGCACTCGCTTGGAACGCAAGCCGGATCTTCTCAGCACAGGAAGAGGATAACGAAAATCTCCGCCAGATTTGCTGTGTAATTGTTGCTGAAACCGTTATGCAAACTTTGGGGGCAATAGTCAATTTTATCTTGACGCAGGTCTCAAAGTAGTTTTCTTTTTTGTCTTAGCCGTGCTAGTGCAGTCTTCGCACTGACTTCCTGCCGCTTGTTGCGTCATCTCTAAGCCGAAACTGGACACCAAGCAATTATCGTTACCTGCAGAGACGGCACTTAATTATTGCATTAACATGTATTATATCAATGATGTTAAGCGCGCCAAGTATGTGTCAGCGCACCGTCATTATCATTATCCAGAGAAGAATTGTCACTGCTTGATGCCTCCACATTTGTGCATGCCTGACTGACCGCAATTTTTTTTTTCCATGTATATATTTCTGATCCGGCTTCCAATGAATCATTGTTGCGCTTGTGTGTGTGTTACTACCTCTCCCGTAACCGTCATTTCAGTGCCACGCTTAACATTACGAATATGTTGCACCAACAAGGCCAAAAATCCACTTCAAACGGGAGGACATTTTGGGCGTGTTGGTAGTTCATCGTACATCAGAAACCACCAGTGGCGTAGCCAAGGGGTGGCACACCGAACCTGTGCCCCCCCCCCCCCCCCCCGAAATTTTTTTTCGCCATGGCATACAGAGCGAAAAATGACCATTTCAAGGAGGTGCCCCCTCGGAATTCAAGGAGGTGCCTCCCCCGAAAAAAATTTCTGGCTACGCCCCTGGAAACCACAGCGCAATAACGTATAACACGGGACAAGAAGCAGACATGACAAGCTCTTATAGGTGAGCGCTTGTCCTGTCTGCTTCTTCTCTCATGTTATTCGTTATTGCGCTACGGTTTCTGATGTACAAATATCCTCCCTTGCTAAAATCATCCATTAACCGACTAATGCAAGTTTATCTATGACGTAACAACTACGCAGGTCACCACACGAGTGTCCACTGTTTCGACACGTCTGTAGTGTGAAGGGCACGGGCGTACTCAGGCTTCTCCACTACGGGGAGGCTAAGTTTCGTGTTGCAGAAGAGCACTAAGTTGGGCTAGTTGATTGACGTTCATTCCTGAATCGCTAACTGCGCTAATACAAACAAGGACACAGAGAGAGGGAAAGACAGCACTGCGCACGTGCTGTCTCTCACTCTCTCTGTGTACTTGTTTGTGTTAGCGAAGTTAAAGCATTCAGACTACGTTTCACCGCAACGACCCCCCCCCCCCCCCCCCCCCAATCACAACTTCTGCTGGTCGAATCCGAAAGTATACAAGCTCCACGAGGGGCGCAAAAATGAAAACGAAGCGATGACTTGTTTCTCACAACTTGCTGCCATTGGTTCCCCGGATTTCCGGGGGTACAGTGTGGAAGCAGGCAGTTATTTGAATGCAACATAAGAGGTCCTTGGTCGCCATTATCGTCGAAAAGCATGCGTAGCAATAACCGTGCGCCGTGAAAAATCACGTGAGAAGCCCGTCTGAGTAAAGGTATGCGTCAGAATAGGCGCCCCCTTTGGATGATTAGGGGGGGGGGGGGGGGGGGGCGCACCCTCCAACCCCTCCCACCATGCACACACCTATAGAGAAGGGGGGTCTGTAAATATATTATTTTAAATAACTCGTGAAAATGTCATAAATCCGCACCGTTAGGTATAGTCGGAAAATTCAACTTTACACGATTTCATTTAGAGCAGCTACACTTGAAACAGCTGACGTAATTCAATTTATTGAAATAGATTGCTTCGATCATGCCTGTGCTGATCGGGAGAGCTTATTTCGTCCAATAACATTTACTGTTTGCGACGAGCCGATTTCTGGACTGACTTTTCCTGATAGTCGGCCCACGCTCACATTGGGGTTCGCATTCGGTTTGCACGCCTGTCAAGAGAGATTTTAACTATGGGAAATCTGCTTTTTTTTTTTTTCAAAAATACATGACGCGGTGCCAACTATCATATTTTGTTTTCGAGATAAGCGACGTTCGAACAACGTTCAGCTCCCGAATGAAAATACTCCTTTTATGTTCGTCATTCGTCTCTTTTTGATACGGCACCTTATTTCATACGCTTAGACGAAACATGTTGGTATCTATTCTATTTGGAATGTTATTCAACATTTTATTACGTCCACGGCCATATTTTAGAGACGTCGGACTCAACCTCGATATTCTTAAGTTTTATCTACCTCGTGCGTTCTCTGTACCATCTACCAGATAATATATCTTCTGACTTTGCGGGTTCTTTTACTTTTTTATTCCCTTCAGCAGATTCTCACTTCTTGCCTTCGCGTTGCCAAACGCATCCTCATTTCTGCTTTTACGACCATTAGCTGACACATCGTGTCAGGTCACTGAAGTGAAAAAAAATAAAGATGTCGCAGGGATTTGACACGCCAAATCCACGACCTGATTATGAGGCAAGCCGTAGTGGAGGGCTCCGGAGTAATTTAGACTGCCGGGATTACGTGCACCTAAGTACACACAGGCGTTCTTGCATTCCGCCCCAATCATAGGCGTGCGCACGAGGGGGGGGCAGAGGGGGCGCTCCCCCCCCCCCCCCCCCTAGTCACCTAAGAACGTAAGAGGGGGGGGGGCGCAAAGTCTGCCTCATACATTGACTTAATAGGGAAGGGGGGGCGCTGCGACGAACCTTCGCACCCCCCCCCCCCCCCCCTGAACGGTAACCCTGCGCACGCCTATGGCCCCAATTGAAATGCGCACGCTGTGGCCGGGAAGCTGAGACCCGTGCCTGTGATGTACGACGGGGCTCCAAGACTCAAGGTCTGGCCGCCCCTTAAGGGGGGGCTCCGGTAGGGCTTGTCTCCCGGCCCCCCGCCTCCCATGACCCCAGCAAGGACAGAAAATAAAGCTTCGTCTCTTTTTCTCAATGTTATCGACGAAATATTGAGGATGTCACTGGCTGAAGAGAATGCACTCATCGATATGTTATCGCGCTGGTTGGTTCATAAAGAGATGAAAATACGGAGGGAAGCGTCGTTAATGATCCAGGAACTATATGACTGTATCCTTTCTTTGGTTATTGTTACCTTACTTTTTTTTATTCCAAAGACTGCCCTTTGGCATAGCAAATGTACATAATAAAACGAGAGGCTCAATCACACATAAGCAAACAAGTTAAACTCGTTCACAAAGTTTAACAGGGATCGATGGAAGGGTCCATTTATCCACCCTTGTAAGTCCGGAGGGTGACCAGAACGGTGACCGGTTGCTCTGAGATCACGAAGGCGTGCTTGTTTTAGGCCCGGGCACGACTTATGAATCATGTTCCTGAAAAGGCAGGCACCACATCTACCTTGGATTGACGGACTTTGTGGTTTAACTGTTTCTTTTTTTCTGGTTTTGAGACTGATGTTTTTTTTTCTTTGCATGCCAGGCTTAACTGCTTCTTGTTTCGTTTAAAATGTACATTTGAAGGCATCACTCTTAATCATTTTTATTTCTGATTTGTTCTCTGTATTCACTAGGCAATCGATTGGTTAGGTTTCTTGGAATGTCATTACTTCAGTTGAGTCGCCAGTATTACGACTGCAGGGAAGCGAACTCTCAGTTGGAATGTTCCGTCTACTTTCTTCTAGATTACCTCATTGCAGGCCCAGTTAATTTTTTAGTATAATCACAAATTACGCTGGTCATCTTAATCGCGTGTCTCCTTCATGTTACAGCGTATGACTGTTTACTACACGGGTAAATACGCATAGGTTAAAGCGCAACACAGTTCCTTTTTCTCATGCTTCAATATATCAGTACCAACAAACCTGACACTCGGATTTCCTTAAAAAAAGTTCCAACTATATATAATAATGACATATACTGGGCAAGTTGGTATAGATTAACATTCTGCATCGCTTATGTCGTCTCTTCTTGCTTATTACCGTCCTTTCTCGCTGCAAATCGCGAGGAAACGCTTACTTGAATGCCTGTAAACCGACTGCAATATTCGCAAAAGTAAAGAGTTCACCACCAGTGTTCCGCCACCCATAATGTCTTTATCATTTAATTCATTCATTCGTTTCATTTCATTCCATTTGATTTTGTTACCTTAAAGGCCCCGTTTGTGGTATTGCATAACGGGTGGTTAGCATATTCGTACAATAAAAGCAGATGCTTTGGTGTGATACAGGTTTGCAACGTGTCCAGATATTCGGAATGACTTGATACGGCAGCAGCATGGTGAGGCAGGTCGTTCCAGGTCTCTGGCAGCCCGAGGAAAAAAGAATGAGGCTTGAAATGTTACGGTTCGTGTTCGAGGACAGGTTACTTGCAGTGGATGGCCATGTTGATGCCAGTTGATGGTCATAGCTTCTCCCAATATAAACATAACAAATGAAACCCTTTTGTTTCTTTTTATCTTCTTTCTGCCATTGTAACGCGTTTTCTTTCTTTTTTTTTCGCACTAGTTATGATGTTCCAACTAGCCCCCCAACAAGTGTTAGTAGATCTAATAATGACATAGCGGTGGCCATAGAAAGTGTCGTTGAAGTAAACTGTAAGTGAAGTTAAATTCGAGTTGGAGTTGACGTGGAGTTATGCAGCTCTAACGCTGCCTACAACCTATGCACTAACAGGGCGAACTTGTGAGCTTGTCGGCCATTTGGTTTAAAGTCCTAAACACGGGAACAGCGCGAAAATCGAGGACGCAGAACTTTCGCCACGGGAAACGCTTTCTCCATGTGCTCACAGTATCATGTGATGGTGTCCATCTCGTATCGTTGCATTCTTTTTTTTTTCTTTTGACGAGGTGCTGTTACCTATGTATTTATATACGTTCTTCGCCATAATAATGACCACTTGTTAGCCAGCGCTACGTATGGTTTCTGTGTTCCTCTGAATTCCTCGTTTTTCGCGCTGTCTCCTATAGTTGAACTTATACAGCCGCGCATGCTCTGAATAATATTCGTCTTTTAATTCTTCAATCACTCGTCTGCTGCGATATAAAACGTTTTAAATTAGCCGAAATCTGGAGGAGCACCTCCGATACCAATTTTCTACTTCCGATTTGTGACCTCGACAGTCCGCAAAAGGCATCACGCAATACCTTTGAATTCAGCAAATGCAGTAACGCGCAATTCACCAGAGGGTGCATTCTTTTTTTCTTGGTTTATGTTTGGGCACTAGTCTACATGAAGCCTTGGGATTTCAGGGACAGCAGTGGAAGGATAAACAGCGTCCACAATCGCAATAATTAGGTATGGTTATAAGATTGTTGGCGGAAAAATAAAAAGAAATGGCAAAACAAATAATGGGGAAAATAAGTTCACTTTACAGTAACGGGTAGAGAGTTGTTCGGTGAATTTATGGCTCTTTTTCCCATAGTGAGTTCGATTTAATTGACTTAGACAAGACCGACAAAATAAAAGTATTTTTTTTTATTGAAACGACACGCATTGCATTTTAAAGCCATAAAAGACTGCGAACGCATGCGCACTCATGAAAGAACAGTAGATAGGGTGGGATTTGTGCAAGCTATCACCTTTTGTTTAGTACCTCAAATTCACTGGCTCGCAATGATATAGATGTGTTGCTGACGCAATAAAAATAGTTGGAGTCAGCGCCCGTCCTGTCATGTTCTTCTCTGTCCTGTCCTCGTCAAATGCGGCGCTACAATATTTTAATTAAGGACAGGTCACTTCCCCGTTATTAAAGGCATGCTCATAGCATCCCCCCATCCATAAATGCAAAGTAAAGACGATGTTTAGGAACACACAACACTTTCGCTTTTATTTCTTTGCAGCGGGTATCTCGGAGGTTAAGAAAAAAGCCGTAGGCATCCTTCTTCCGTGATGTGTGGACCTTTGTAATGTGTCATGCACGTCTCTCGTTCAGGTGGTCGTCGAGTACAGCCGCGATATCGTGACTTGCGTGCATGCACAGCCGGCGTGCGGTGTAGACCGAGGGTTTAGACATCGGCGTTCACGTCGACTTCGTCAGCGACGGCACCAACGACATCGGCAGCAGCGGGTTCCACATCGACGTTGACGGCTTCGTCGGCGGCGGCGTCATCGACGGCAAAAGCTGCCGAAAAAGAAGAGAGAAAATGTAAAGCTGACTGGTTTCAGAAAGATTACGCATCAAAAGTGACAGTTTTTCTTTAGAGCATCCTGAGCAGAAATTCCTGTACAGTAACGATCATTGCGACAATCTCAACCATCGCTCTTATATAATAAAGCGCAAGCCTTAGATCTATGCTTCGCCAAACGCGAAAATTGACAGTCACTGCGCCAACAGGAGTGATGAAAAAAATCACCATCACGTGATGACGTCACTATATGACGTCATCATAACGTCAAAGATTGCCAAAGTTGGTGACGTCATCATGAAGTGATCATGACGTCATACAACGTGACTTAACATGTCGACATCATCACATCACATTGTCGCTGGGTTCAAGGAGTGCCAATCACGGATACACGTGCCATACCATGTGACGTACAGAAAGCTTGCAATGCCTTGAATCTTGCGTTCACTGGAGGCAGTGCTAAACAGGTGCAGAAAGCTTTTGGAGGGGTGCGAGGTAGCATCAATACATCGACTAAAAAAAAGATGGCTTTCATCTTACAGTAGTTTTAGGCGAATGCAAAAGGGACCCTGCGATTTATTTTCCCCGTAAACTTAGTTAGGGTTGCTGAGGTAGTTAGATTAGTTAAGGTCCAGTACCGCAGTTGTCTTAAGGAAGTGAGCAGCTTACCGGGGTCGCACTTGGCCTCCTCAGGGGTCGCGCATCTGTTGTCGGCCGGGCTGAAGTGCTGGCCGGGTGGGCAGCTGAACTTCGAGCTAAACGTCTCCGAGCACACGGAGTACTTGGTGCAGTCGTTCGGGTCGGCCACCAGGGCGGAAGCACCCGGTGCGGCCACCACTCCCACGCAGTCTTCGCTGGGAAGAGGCGGTGCCAAGAACTGCGAGAAGTCTGGGAATCCGGCCGCTGGTGCACCACTGCTGGCCTTGGGCTTTCCCTGGACCACCGGCACGACTACGGACACTACTACCATGACGACGACCGCGACCACAGCCACGCCGTTGACAACGACCTTTGAGTTGACCATCTTGATTCTCGGTGATTTGGCAGCAAGTTCCTGCGTTCATGATGTAGAAATGTTCGTAAGTTACATATGCGTCCGGAGGGGGAGGGGGGGGTAGGGGGGGGGGGTAGGGGACGCCTGCCTTCCTGAAATTCCGGATATCTTTTTATGCAGTAGCAATAAGCTACAAAGCTCGTTTAGCACAAAGGTCCCGCATATTCGTGTAAAAACGGCCTTCAGGATTTCCAGTCAAATGCGCACGTTACACACTACTGTCTACTAATCTTGCCCGTAATGCACGACAGTGAATACAAGGCCTTATTCGCGCTTCTAGAAAAAGAGATAATGTTGTTGCCGAGTTAAATGTGGTACCGTGACTCGTGGTTGCCATTTGTTGTGGTTTCATCACTCTGACCATGTGAGAGGTCATGTTTTTTTCTTTCTCTTTAGCTCTTATTTTGAGAAAATATTTTCCGTTGCAATAAACTTGCGCACCGTTGTAGTTGTTTGTCAGCGCTTGTGTTGTATGTTCCTTTGACTTAGTTCCGTTTTTTTTGCTGTTCTCTCGCAGCAAAAAAAAAGAAAAAAAAAGCTGTCTGTGCCGGATCCCCCCCCCACCCCCTCCATTTCCCCCGCAATCAGTCCTGCGGACGCCTTTGATAAAGCATAGTCGCTTACAACCTAAGCATAATTACAAGCTCCACCCCCAGAATCAAGCCGCGCCTGTCACACAAGACAGTCGTGCTAGGTGGTATCCGTTGTAACCGTAAGTACTATTTCACTGCTAAAGTAAATACCACGCGTATTATCAATTAAAAATTCGTCGTCCCTTGTTAAAATGCTACGTTTGGCTTAACAGTGAAACAGTGGCGTAGCCAGGGCGTGGCAAAGCGGCCCGTGCTCCGCCCCCCCCTCCCCGAATTTTTTTTTTTTTGTTTGTTTCGCCATGGCATAGAGAGCACAAAACGACACTGGACCACATCTGCCCGCCCGGCCCCCCACTTCAGATCAAAGAGCCCCCCCCCCCCCCCCCCCCGAAAAAAATTTCTGTCTACGACCCCTGCAGGGAATTAAGTCAGAATCGTTGATGAAATTTACTAGAAAGTTCAAATTTTCGACCGTGAACTAGCGACACGAACATGCGCCTGTATGGAAGAGTCACAATTACAAAATATTTGAGATGTGCCTGGCGTCACCTAATTAGTCAACTGCCGCATTTATGCAAGTTATCTTCGGGTTGTACAGCGATGTCTGTGGGTTTAGCGACGGCTGAAGCTTACGTTTACTCTTAGGTTGTATTCGGCTATAGACACTTTATTTACAGGAAGGCAAAAAAAACCCACTAGTCTGTCACTTCGTACTGAGGACGAAAGCAAGGAATGTGAGAGTGTAGGTGTTCGTGATGATCCGCACACAGCCTATTTAAGTTAGACAAGCGGTCTTCGCCTAGCTACATAATGCCGTTTCATGCCGAAACGTCAGCAGCGCTTTCGATGTCTGCCCTGGAGTTGTAGTATCACGCCATGGGCCGGGAATATGTAGCGCCCTCCGACAGTGGTTGTCTGCTGACGTTGCTAAGGAACTGTTCAGCTTTTATCCTTAAGATACGCAGGCTTAGAGTTCACGTAATACGAGTTTCCGTAGTAGTGCAAAGCCTTCCTGTTATCTAATCTTATACAAGCCTCGGTAGCTATTTGTTCGTGTTATACATTGATGCCGGTGCACCCTGCAGTTCATGTAAGTCGGCCTGTGCTTACAGCCTACGCAGCTGGTCGTAGTATGCTAACTTTTACAAAAATCAAGTGCTGCGCGCTGAGGGAGCACTGATAGGCTTTAGCCATGTGACCAGTATTGGTTGGTGTTAACAATAAGTGTCCTTATTCATGAGTGTCCTTAACATGAGTGTCCTTAAGGAGACTATTCAATACTAATTATAGGCAACCGATATGAAAGATGGTCACTGTCACGGTTACAACGCTTTAGGCCATGTCTTCCTATGGTAAACGGGCTTTGGCACACTCCGCAACTGCTCAAAGCGAGTTCCAACGCATTAACAGATAGAAATAAAAGAAAAAAAAAGGGGGGGGGGGGGGTGCTGCAAGTTGGGATACGTTGTGAGTTCTCTATGCTGATGAATTGCAGATAATTGAAACAATTGTGGGGATTAATACTGCGCGGTAAGTATATCTAAGTTATTATGTAACGTCAGGCTGTGCTTCGAGATTAATTGCATAAAAGCTGGACTACATGATAATTGTTGGGGTTTTGCGTCCCAAAACCAAGATATGATTATGAGGGACACCGTAGTAGAGGGCTCCGGAAATTTCGACCATCTGGTGTTCTGCACCTAAATCTAAGCACACGGGCACCTAACATTTTGCCTCCAGCCCCGCCACGGTGGTCTAGTGGTTATGGCACTCGACTGCTGACCCGAAGGTCGCGGGATCGAATCCCGGCCGCGGCGGCTGCATTTTCGATGGAGGCGAAAATGCTTGAGGCCCGTGTACTTAGATTTAGGTGCACGTTAAAGAACCCCAGGTGGTCAAAATTTCCGGAGCCCTCCACTACGGCGTCCCTCATAATCATAGCGTGGTTTTGGGACGTTAAACCCCAGATATTATTATTAACATTTTGCCTCCATCGAAATGCTGCCGTCGCGGCAGGGATTTGATCCCGCGACCTTAGGGTCTGTATTAAAGTACCGTAAACACTAGACCACCGTGGCACGTAAAGCTGGACTACAGAAGCGACACAAAGGAACTAGAAGCTGCTTTGCTCAAAAGCGTACGAGCTCTGTGTCCACGCTGCGATAATTTGCGTGAAAACGAATCCTTACGCGGCAGAATTCGCGAATTAAAACTTGATAAAATGTTGTCCGTGACTGAGCTGAAAATAACGCTCTCAGTTTGCAATGAGAAATCCTGTTAGATCGTTCTTCTATATTGAAAAGAATCACACTCGCAAAGAAGCCACCGGCAAAGCTTACCTCAAAACTGTGTCCTTTGCACGTCGGCGGAGGAGCGATCTCGGTGACTTGGAAGGGTGGTACCACCTGCTTATAAAGCAGAGATTGCGTATTGTGACGAAAAAAAAAAGACTTGTCCTTATCGTACCTATGCTAATTGCCCTCAGATACAAGATCTACAAAGCCAAGGTCCACCAACCAAAGCTGTCCGGCAACTTTATGACCGGACCCAAGGATTGCAACCAGACCTCGCTTCAAGCCCAGACTTGATCTCCCAGGGAGAGAGAGCAAAAAAAAAGGCTTGAAAATCTTAGCTTTATTTCTCGTAATGTTATCTAATCTGCCATATAGCTGTGTCCAGCCTTCTTCATTGACATTTCGCAACTTTATCGTCCCGCCTAGGTAGTGGGATCCTCGTCGTCCTTTCTGGTCAGTTTTTGACCGCCACTTACTTCTTATCTGCTTTGTCTTGTTTCAGCCGATGTCGCTAAGCACCGATGGACGACCGTTACGTGCTGTGGGTTAACGTGGTCTCGTCACTACTCAAGAACTGCACGAACACTCTAAAAAAAAAAAAAAAAAAAAGGAGAAGAAGAAGAAAAAAGAGATCTTTCGCGCTTCTTTTTGTAAGTCCCGACTCGCCAAGTATATGACTTTCTTTAAAGAAACACGTTAACTCTTAAGAAAAACATGACAATGGGCTAGTTGGTTAGACATGATCAACGTTTCTTGCGCAGACTTTACAAAAAAAGAACTGACGATAACGATGAAGGACGTACAAAAGACATCGGCGCATTGCGCTGATGTCTTTTGGGACTGATAGAGTTAAACAGCTCTTCTGTTAATTAAAAAGCACGCCGGCACTAGCTCTCCTGTTTTCTCAAAGGCCGCTGTCGGTCGTACCACAATGCCGGACCGCGAGGCTGTGGCCTCCGCTGTACAGTGCATTCACCTCTTCGAAGTAAAATGCATTCGTCGTTAACCAGAAACGTTCATCAGTTAAACTAGAACGCGAACCCTTTAACTTTATAGCTTCCTCTAGCATGCGCATAGGCTCGCCGCGGCGTTATCTTCTCGCACTCTGCGTGTTTCTCGAGTTCTCGAAGGAGTTGTTTCTGAAACAGCTCCTCGTTGTATGAATCACCTAAGACCGTTTTGGAAGTGCAGTGTTTACTTAAATCAAGGGTGGCCCAGGGCCATTGGCGTAACCAGAGCAGGTGGGGGGGGGGGGGGGGGGGGTGTTGAGGGGTTCAAACTCCCTCTGGGTACGCCATTGATAGTTGATTGTGCACGCCGTTGATTGAATGTTCTGTTCTAGAGAGAAGCTCGGAGGTCATGACACCATTGAAGCACCACCAAACGGGGAGCGTAACCTTTCTCTGATGCAGGTCTGCCTTCGACGTCCTTTGGGGTGGATCTCCCGCTTGGGACCGCAGATGTTTTCGCACCACATTGTTTTACACGATGTACTTAACATCACCAGTTGGTAATCGCCTAAAAGAATCGTTGTTCTCATTTTTAAGGAGCATTTCTTCCATGTCTATCTGTGCCGCCAGGTGAACTTATTTAGGTTCATGAGGAGTCCACGCGTCGAGCTTGCTTACGTATTCCGTAGCTGAACACTTGAGCGCGCACAAACAAGGACAGACAAAAGTGATGGTGATGACAACACCTCCTTCCGTCCTTGTTTACGCGCGCTTGAGTGTTATGCTAGTGCAAAACCAACTCGCCCCAAAATCAGTGCTGTTATGTATACCAATTTGATCAGATGATCGGTGAACAGTTCAAATGATGGATGTTCGATGTTTCTGCAATCTGTCGTGTCGTGTAAAGATTGTCCCGCTCATTCAATGTCTTTATTTGCTAGCCATCGACAATGTCGTGACTTTCCCGACGACCTAATAAAAGAATAGCGCGCTAGTTCGCGCATGAAGAACCCGAACAGAAGACGACGACGACCCGCGAATCACGAGATGGCTGCTCCTGCTCCTGTTCTCTTCTGTCTAAATGGGTCCTCAAATACAGAATTTGTGGACTACCAGCATCGAAGTTTGTCTTCCTGTTTCCACAAATTATATATTAGATGTGAAGCATCCTATGGCGAAGGTTAATCCGGTGGTGGTGGTGGTGGTGTGCCGCGTGCCCACCCTTACTGCGCATGCGCAAACTCTTTAAAAAATAAAAATAAAAAACCTCCTCTCCCCCCTCTCTCTCCTCTAGGCATCCCTCCCCGCGGCAACCACACCCTCACTGCGCATGCGCCTCCCCTCCTCTCTCCCCTCTTACACTCCCCCCCTCTCTCCTCTAGGCATCCTCCGCGGCGTCTACACTCCCACTGCGCATGCGCGTCCCCCCTCTCTCTCCTCTCCTACGCTCCCCCTCTCTCCTTTACGCATCCCTGCCCACGGCGTTCACACTCCCACTGCGCATGCGTGTCACCCCCTCTCTCGCCTCGCGACGCCGACGCAGGCAGCGTCTGCTAGCGAGTTTCTTGGTTGAAAAAACCGACTGCTCGCGCTGCACAACCGTTCACTGGCCACCCCGTATATATGGCAATGGATCTTGACCTCCAAGGTGGTGCCGGTGGGAGATTTCTCCTGTGCGTTGTTGAACAATAAAAATTCGCAGCGTGCGCGTTAACTAAAAGCGGAGTGCGGGTCTCTGTGTCCAGTCGGAGTCTTCTGTCTCTCATTGCCCATTAGCAGCGATTGGCATGTTCCAGTAGGAAACACTACTCCATCACTGCCTGCTTTGCGCCTCCCCAGTTTTCTCTCCTGCGCAACGCTGCGATGAGCGCCAGCGTCAACGCCGCCGCCAGTGTAAGCGTTAGCGCCCGCTGCTTCACATCTACACATGGTTCCCTTTAGCGGGAGATGGTGTAATTTTTTGTGAGCCTTTCACATCCTTACGGATCATAAACCATTGACTCCCGCTTTAACGCCCTCCAGCACTTCCTACGCGCCCCGCGAAATCAGACAGCTCGCCTTCGTCTCTGAATACACGAGCGACATTCGCCACGTCAGTAACGCCGTTGTCGATGCATTTTCTCGCGCCGCCATCCATGCAACAGAACACGGCCGAAAGAGCATCGACTTCACGGCCATGGTTGCCACTCAGAGAAATCCGAGGAGCTCCAGCTGCTATCCAAGCGTGGCACATCTCCCTTATTGGCTGATGTCTTGGTGCTTGACTATGACGTGCCCCTCGTTTGTGATACGTCGACAGGACGTCCTCGTCCATATGTGGCTATCCCATTCTGTCGAGCAGTCCTTGACGCCCTACATTCTTTGCCTCACCCTGGCATTTGAGTCACACAGTGACTCATAAATTCTCGTTATGTGTGGCCGAGTATTAGCATAGACGTTCGTCGTTAATCACGTGGGTACCTCAGGTGCCAACAGTCTAAAGTGGATCGCCACACTGTCACCCCTCTTCGAACGTTCCCTTCCCCGGACGCTCACTTCCTCTACGCAGCAATTATCGCTACCTGTTAACCTGCACTGACATGTTCACAAGATGGCCTGAAGCGATGCCTCTTCATAACGTAACTGAGGAGTCGACAGCTCGAACACGCGTCACTCTGGATTAGCCGCTACGGTATCCCTTCCACCATTACGACTGACCGTGGTCGCCAATTCGACTCAACATTGTTCGCCAATCTATCTTGGCTCCTTGTTGTCAACGACATCAAGACTAGAGCTGTGCACGGGCCGCATTTTCGAGCCCGAGCCCGGCCCGGGCCCGCTGACTGCGTCGAAGGCCCGCCCGAGCCCGACGCTAAAGGGCGGCGAACTCGCCCGGCCCGGCCCGACGTACAAAAGCAAAAGCTCGGGCCCGGCCCGGCCCGGTCTGGCCCGATCTTATGAAATTTCGCTGCGGATACATTATATCTTTTTCCGATAATGTGGCATATTATTCACCATTATCATACCAAAGCGAAACATAAGCAATCGACACATGACAGTCACTATATACCTACACAGATTAGAAGTTTTCGTGTAAATATAACAAGCTATCCAATGATTCGGGCTTAGTAAAGTGCGCCGCTCCTGCATCACATGTCCAGCCAGACTAAAGTTCCGTTCGTTGCTCACTCTGGTAGCAGGAATTGTTAATATCTTTTTCGAAAGCGCAGCAAGCTTGGAATATTTAGGCTGCTGGTTCTTCCTGGAGTTTAGTACATCAGATGCAGGACAGGAGGATGACTCCATCGATAGGTAAGGAAAAAGCTCGTCTTGTGTGAACGGTAAATTATTGCCATTGTTGCTCTACTCACTAAATAATTCTAAGCATTGCTTTTCTGTGGCAGGCTACTCTTCACAATTTTGTACACTTTCTTCCGAAAGCGAAGAAATAATCCGTCATAAGTTTGATTCGGGCTTTGCAGCTGGCCCGGCCCACCCGATAAAAAAAATGTAGCCCGAGCCCGGCCCGGGCCCGAGGTGAGAAGACGTCGGCTTACCCGAACCCGGCCCGCGGGCCGGGCCGGGCTCAGGCTTTCGGGCTACCCGGAGCCCGTGCACACCTCTAATCAAGACTACCTGTCACCATCCCATCGCGAACGGAATCATCGAACGTTTTCATCACCAACTGAAGGCGTCACTCATGGCTTCCAGTTTTCCTTCATCGTGGACCGAACGCCTTCCTTTCATTATTCTTAGCATCCGCACGTCTCTTCGGAGTGACTGCTCCATGAGATCCGTGGAGCCGACATTTGGCACCACTCTTCGAGTTCCGGGCCAATTCTTCAGCGACTCATCCACGGTACCTGCAGACGTTTACGACCACGCATACAGTCTACGCAACGTGCGTACCGTAGTTCATCCTCAACAACGATGAACATCCCGTCGTGTGTATGTCAATCCTGACCTACACGCAAGTTTTTGTGGGACGCAGTGCCGTGCGGCCTCTTTTACAGCCCCGGTATGATGGCCCGTTTAAGGTCTTCACCCACGCGCCTAAATACTTCCTCCTCCTCATCAAAGGCCGGGGAGATACGGTTTCCGTCAACCGTCCCGAACCTGCGAACCTTAGACCCATCTCTCTGACATCGTGCATGGGCAAACTATTCGAAAAGGTCATTCAAACACGATTGAGTTCTTACATTGAGACGCACCGGCTCTTTCCCAATTCAATGTTTGGCTTTAGACCGCACGTGGCAGCACAGGATGTCTTCCTGCTACTCAAGGAAGAAGCGCTCAATCCACCTAACGGGAGCACCGACAGGTTTATCGTAGCCTTAGACATCAAAAAAGCTTTCGACTCCATATCTCACGAAACAATACTTGAGGAGTTACGCAACATTGGATGTGGAGAAAAAACGTACAACTACATAACCTCTTTTCTAACGAACCGAACGGCTACAATTGGCACCAGCTCTACCCGATCTACATTAACGCCAATACCCAACCGCGGAACCCCGCAAGGCTCGATTTTATCCCCTCTGCTTTTTAATGTTGGGATGCGCAAGCTTGCCCTATTGTTAGAGGAGGAACCTGAGCTAGGTAAAGCAATATACGCGGACGACATAACGTTATGGGCTTCCAAAGGCTCCATTGGCGAAAAACAAGATATCCTTCAGAGCGCAATCGACAAGGTCGAAGGATTTTCCATAAATGCAGGCATGCGATGCGCACCAGAAAAATCAGAATTCATCAGGTTAAAAGCCAAATATTCTAGAAACGCAGAACGCCCCCAAATACACCTCAAAATTCATGGCCAACCTATCAGAGAGGTTCAAAAGCTAAGAATCCTCGGCCTGTGGATACAAAACAACGGCAGAGTAGATTACACAATTGAAACACTCAGAAAAACGACGACAAATGTAGCACGCATGATACATAGGGTCACGCGGAACAGACAAAGCTTCAGAGAAGAGGAAACTCTGCGCCTTGTACAGGCTTTTGTCATAAGCAGAATAACCTACAGTCTACCCTTCCAGAAATTAACCAATACTGAAACCGCAAAAATTGATGCGATCATAAGAACAGCGTACAAAGTTGCGATTGGACTGCCCACCAATGCCAGTACCGAAAAATTTGAGGCGCTAGGACTCTATAATACCTACGAAGAACTCGCGTCCGCTGTGCTGATATCCCAAAAGGAAAGATTAAATTCTACGGAGCAAGGCAGAGCTCTACTCAAGCAGGTTGGCTACCCCTTAAGACCTCAACACGCCGGAGAAGAGACATGCCTATTACCTACCAACATTAGGGCCCAAATCATGGCATCCCCCATCCCCAAGAATATGAGCGCTAAGTACCACCCTGGCAGACGGCAAGCCAGAGCTAGAACACTACAAAAGCTGTACGGTAATAACCCAACCGTCGTCTACACTGACGCCTGCAGACTGGACGGCAATCGTTACACGATTGTTGCAACAAGCGGAGTTACAACCGTAGCAGCGTCGATAAGAACCCCATCAGTCAGTACGGCCGAAACGGCGGCGGTTGCTATGGCGATAAGATGCGCAGAACAAAGGGGAGACTCGGCCCTTGTGATTACCGACTCTCAATCCACTTGCCGTATGTTTCAGGCTGGGGCAATTCCAAGGACTGCAATGAGAATCCTAGGGAAACAACTCCTAAATCCACATGCAATACTCTGGTGTCCTGCGCACGCGGGACTTGAGGGCAACGAAAGGGCCGACCGGCTTGCTCGCGAAATGAGCATCCGAGCACCGGTCGCAACCCTCGAGGAAACCCCAACAACTCCACGCGACATCCTCGAAAACCAAAGAGGAGAACGACAGAAATACAGCCATCCCCATCCGGATCTTACCGGAGAACAAGCGCGAGATTGGCGTCGAGTACAAACAAACACGTACCCTCACTTACAAAGAAACCACCACATAAATCCCACAATATACGCGCGCAGCTGTCCGTGGTGTGGAGAACGGCCAACTCTCGCCCACATTACGTGGGAATGCGAATCGCGGCCCCAAAACATCAATTCTCCCCTTTTGGGGACAACATTTCGAACGAGGCAGTGGGAGGCGTGGCTTGCTAGCAAGGATCGCGAGAGCCAGCTGGCTCTGCTCGACCAAGCCCAGCGAGCCGCAAAGGCCAGTGGAGCCCTGGACTGAGGACCCCACCCATTTGCCCAGCACCCCTTTTCGCAAATAAAACGTTTTTCATCATCTGCTCTTACAATCACTCCAGACTGCCATACTCTCCGAGTGTATTTCGCCGCTCAACAGGCTGCTCCTGGCCACCTGTAATATACTCGTGACTTCCTCGCTAGAAGAGGGGGGGGGGGGGGGCTGTAGCGCGCTGGTGCGTGTTTCAAGAACCAAAAGAGGAGAAGAAGACGACATGTCAAGCATGGGATGGCTGCGCCTGTTCCTGTTGGCGTCTGTCTAATGGCTTCTCAAATATGTAATTTGTGGACTCCCAGCATCGACGTCTGTCTGCCTGTTTCCGCAGAAGAACAACCAAATAAAAATAGCTGTGCAAGTCAGCGACTTAATTCAGGCAACGTTGGTAAGTGCACTGTCTAGTCCGTCGCTCCCTTATCATTCTGACCTGTTGTAAAGGACATTTCTCTGTGTACTCTCATTTATCTACCTGATTAAGGGCGGCGTCCGGCTTTCCACCTAAAGATATAGAGGGGTAAAGCGCGCAATGATTGGTGTAGAAGACCGGGGAAGCGTTGAAACGCGTTTGGTGATGTTGGCCATGACGGTTTTGATTATGTCGGTACAGGGAGACTAGTCTGGGGAAACCTGTCCGGCAAATTGATCCACCTATACTACATATGTATATTCTATATGTTACCGGTAGTTACCTACGGGGTAGAAACCAGGAGGCTTACGAGAAGGGTTCAACTAGAATTGAGGACGACGCAGCGAGCCATGAAAGGAAAAAATGATAGGTGTAACCTTAAGGGACAAGAGGAGAGCAGTGTGTGTCAGGGAACACACGGGTGTTAAGGACATATTAGTTGAAATCAAGAAGAAGAAATGGGCACGGGCAGGGAATGTAGCGCGAAGACAAGATAACCGCTGATCATTAAGAGTAACAGACTAGATTCCAAGAGAATGCAAGCGCTCGAGGGTCAGGCAGAAAGTGAGGTGGGGCGATGAGATTAAGAGGTTAGCGAGGATAACGCGGCTGCATTAAGCACATGACCGGGTCAATTGGAGAAACATGGCAACCGTTTTTGGCCTGCAGTGGGCCTAGTCAAGCTGGTAATGTCGATTATGATGATCATCTTGGTACGTGAACGAATGCGACCAAAGTTTCGCCAGAGAACTCTCGATGCGACAACCGCATACAACGCTGTTTCCATGAGCCCAGTCTTTACTCGAAGGAATTAACCGTGTTAGGGATATGTGATTATCTTAGAAGTAGAACCCATGTGGTGATACAGAGTGTGGAAGAGCATGTTTTCACTCTATGCACTGATGTTTTCGAACCTCCGATCCGACACGCTATATAGCGTTTAGGTGCACTTAGGCAAGCGGGTCGGGGCGACTGAACCTATCCCGCATATCTGGCTTGAATCTGTTCAACCTTACGCTCACCCAGCACAATATGTATACTGCACTCGTTCTTGTAGCCTTCACGTGAACTAGTTCCATGTACAGCGGCAAGTTGCAGCGCCTGCTGTTGCACCTGCCCTGCGCCTACTGTTGCAGCACATAAGCGCGAAAGTGACGACGACCGATGGCCGTACTTGCCGTGCCCGAGATAGAAAAGGAGGTGAAGGAGACATCGACGTCGTCAACCAGCTCGCAGCTGTTGAGCCGACTTTACGACCTCTTCGTTTATGGTGGTTAGATAGTGTTTTGCATTGTTTCATTTACTTCTTTATTAGTGCATTTTCTTTATAACTACAATGTGATTAGTGTCCCTCGTGGTTATGTGCCGCTTTTTTGAAGCACCAACAACAGCAACAACGAGGACGACGGGAACAGCGACCACGACCAAAAATAAGCGATTACTTCCTCGCGCTGGTAGTAAACTGTCATGAATTTCCGACAAGCCCAAGACGCCACCCTTGCAAAAATAAACGTGTCCTCCATTCGTAACATTATCACAGCCAGTGTAAGTGTGATGCGGTGTCCTATGCTACTGGCATTGAATATTGGCTTTGGAAATGCATATATGATACGAACATAATTGGCTTTAGTCAGCTTTTAGCCAGCGTTTGCTATTTTACCGAGTTGTTTGAGCGCTTATATACGTATCCAGCTTTCGCCAACCGCGAAGACTCAGCACAATGGTACAAAGCGCGAAGTTTCACTTAAGACTGCATGCATTATCGGCGGGCAGCATTTAAAGATAAACAAGAAAATAAATGGTGATAGGGCAGCAGCGGCGTGCGTGATATAGAAGTAAGGAAGTGTAATTGTCGTTGGCGCGCAAGCAGCACGCGTGCTTTGGTGGCCGAAAGGTTGACGCATTGAGCTGCTGCGTTAACGCTCAGTTGAGTCAGAGGTTTGATTTTTTGATCAGTCATGGATCGGTCAGCGAGCTATTCAGCAGGGGAGCAGAAGAAGCCATGATAAGGAGTTTAAATAAAACTTTATTTGGGCCTAGTTGGTACATAATGCCGATGTTAAAGTTACAGCGTAAACACAACATTCCAGGCTGAAGCAAGAATGAGCATGCACGGCTTCGCCTTAGCAGCTTACCACATAATGAAAAGAGCTCAACGATGTATCACTGATACGTCTTCGTCCCTGCACTCATCTGAATATAATATTATAAGTTCGCGTGTCTAATACAATGACCGTGATTATTCTATTTGATAAGAGCTATCGTTGTGTGCGAACGTGCGGTCGGGTTGCATTGGACATTGACGTATGAATAAAGCAGTTGGTAGTCAGCGCTTGTGTGTGTCGTGTCTTTTCTCCGTGGGGCGGCGTCTTGTGTGTTTGCGCTGAGACTTTAATCACAGCATGATTAGGAAAACTCCGGGAAGTTTGCGAATAAAGCTTTACTTTAGAACCAAGAAAACCGTTCACCTATGTTTTCGTTCGCGTCATATACGTATATGAACCTCGGCAGTTGAAAAGCTGAAGGCTACCAGAGCTAACACTAGCTTCTGTACTGAAGCCAGTTTGTGGATAAGCGGACGAAATCTCGTTGTGGTTAGCCCGTTGCTCGCTGTTATTCTCCCCGACGCTTTAAAGCACGTGACGTCGGGAGGAGGTAATAAACTATATGACTGCGATAGGGCAAGAGCTTAGCACTGACAACAGGGTCAGGGAACGTGTCTGCGCTACAGGTGCGCAGCCGATAAGCACGTCGGCAAACTGTTCTTTCGAAATAACGAACCACTCTGGCGAAGTGCAGCTGGAGGAATTCTTCGAGTTTGCTCGCGAAGTGAACTTTTCAGGACGACCTTGCAGAAAGAAGCTCGACGAAGTGACGATTAGAATGATCCGCCGTGGCAATTTAGACGCCTTTGTGTTGCGCTGCATGGCTCAAGGGCGGGGGTTCGATTCCCAGCCATGGCTGCCGCATTTTGATGGGAGCGAAACGCAAAAGGACAAACAAATAAACAAACAAACAAACAGACAGAAAGAAAACCAAGCACCTGCATATAAGGTTCAGGTGCACGTTAAGGGACCGCAGGTGGCGAAAATTAATTCGCAGTCACCACTACGGCGTGCTTCATAATCATATCGTCATTTTGGCAACTAGCATGTGGGATTGCATGTGTGATTATGGAATGTCTTGCCCTCAAGAAATGTACACCCTCTATTCGCTTGATCGTATCTTTAAATCTAGGTTTGTAGTTTACGAAGGAGCTGTCTCATCATGGCTTCCGTAACTATGAATGTTTAGAAAAGCGCAACAAACTTGACCAGACGAACGGGCACTTTGTTCGTATGACGCTGGGGCATGGCCTCTAGGACACAAGAAAGTTTTCGTTAGTTTCTTGTTCACTGAACATCAAGCTTTAGGACAGTGGTGGCTGACAAATTGAGTCGCTTTACGAATTCCGTGTTACCCTGGAGTAGCATGTCAGGCGAAAAGCCAGACAAACATCTCCAGCTATTCATTAAAATATTTCTCTCTCTCTCTCTCTCTCCGTGTTACCCATAGTATAACGGGAGCTCGTTTCATTATCAGCTGGGTATATAACGTTATGCGACCAGCGGTGTCGCATTGTCACGTGTAATCTACGACGGTATACGCGTGCGCCGAGAGAATGAAACAGAGAGCTTTGCGATTTTCCGCAAGTGGTGCCACCTCAAGCAGAACGCAGTTAAGCAAAAAATGAAAGTTGCTTCTTCTGAAAAGTCGGTTTCTCACTCCACATGGGCTAGCTAATCTTTTTACCGGCGTAAACGGATAAATGGTTAATATAATAATGCCTCGTTTTCTTCGGCTTCAAGCAGGAAAAAAAAGTCCTACGTGCCCTTATGCATTCGCCTAAGACAGGCGAAAACCAGCTTCTTTTTTTTTTTTCTTCTTCTCGGCCGATTGTATTGACACCCCTCCCCTCGAAAGCTTCACTGCACCTCACGTGGTTTCGTAGCAATGCCTCCGAGATCGGCCCACGTTTGAAAAAACGACACAGTGATGACGTCGTAATGACGTTGCAATTCTGGCAACCTGTCAAGTCATGATGACACCATCACATGATCTTTTTTTGCATCGATTCGCGTTGACACCGTCGCCGCCGATGGTCATTTTTCGCGTTTGTTGAGACATCTAAGGCTTCCCCCTTAAAAAGACAAAGAAACAACTATCAGGTTATACAGATTACGCTTGTAGAGAGACACGAGCAAATCCACGATTCCGGGAAAAGAAACGTGATAATCTGAAGGTCGCCAATGTAGGAACGTTTTCTAATCTTCGCCTCGAACGCGTCAAGGAAACAAAATAAAGAATGATAGCCCCTCATAACAATTAGTGCGCGATGTAAATCATTCTCCTCTCTAGTCCCTACGTCTCTCCTCTCGTCATTCATCGCACTTCATGCTCTCTGGGCTTCTGTTCATATACCGAAGTCTGGTGTCGACGGAGGAAAGCGCTAACACTGTTAAGTCAGACTCGCACTCAGAGATGGCAGCAGCTGCTTCGAACAGCCGTGGAAGACATTGCAGCTTTTAAAGTGAATCCTTTAACAGCGAAGCTGTCGTAGCTCGCCATTGTTTGTGCGGTGTCACAAAAAAAAAAAAAAACATAATCATGAACCGGCACGGGCCCTCTTCGTCTTCTTCTTCGTATTCGTTGTCGTCTTCATCTTCTGCATCGCTCCCAAAACTTCTTCTTCTTCTGCTTCTCCACCGCGAGATGCAACAACCCTGGTGGACGAGACGACGAGCGCAGAGAGACAGAAAGAAAGGAAGAGGAATAAAGATAGAGAGAGAGAGAAATTGTAGGGGGGGAAAATTTGTTCGAGAGGCGAGACTCGAACTCTCGTACAATTCATCTGAAGGCGAGTGGTTAGCAAAGAACAGCATAACCTTGTATAGTACACTATATATAGCAAGGGGGGTGGGAAGGGGAGGTGAGGGAGAGGAGGAGGGAAAGAAGGAGAGGAGGGAGCAAAACATACCATAGAAAGAAAGAAAAAGAGAGAAACAAATAGAAAGAAAGGCAGAAGAAAAAGGATGGAGAGAAAGAGAGAGAACAAAAGAAAGACAGAGAGAGAGAAAGAAATCTATATATAGATATATGCAGAGAGACAGTTAGGAAGGAGCATGGCGCAATGCGAAATAGATAAACAAACAAATAAATAAATAGATAAATAAGTTATCACTTCAGGCACGCGCACGTCATGCTTCGTCTGCTCCCATTTTCCCGGTAGGACACGAGCTCCTGAAGCGTGGTTTATCTGGTTAACTGCCTCATAGCCTTGCAGAGCACTGTCGGCAACTGCTTGTCCCTTCACTGTATCTCAGATATAGCTAGGTAGCTTACCTGTAGAAGCTCGAGAAGTTGTGTGCAGCACTGTTTCCCGAGAGCGGAAGAACCCAGTGAGGTACCGAATGTCAAGTAAGAGCTCCAAGCGTCGTGAAAAGCAGAAAAAGAAGTCAATGAATATAAATAATAAAGAAGGAAAATTGGTTGCTACAAATCCGGCTGATTCTGCGATTCGGCACAAGGTGTTGTTAAGGTTTTATATCGAGTTCAACTAAGCTGTAGATTGTAGCACCCATCTTGCCATCGTTCCCTACTCTTGTCTCCTTTTTTCCTTCACACTCAACCCGAGTTGTGCTGAAGGTAAGCTGAACACAAAAATGTGTATAAAGTACCAGTGCGGAATACCTTAAAAGTGCATATTTAATAAGAAGGTAGTCGATATGTACATGGTAGAGAAAGAGAGATAGTCGATATGCATATGGTAGAGAAAGAGAGATAGGGCGAAAAGAGTTTCCGGCTTGCTACTTTTCATGGCTGTGGAGGAAAAGTGTTGAAAAGACAACGGAAATATTATAAATAACGCCTCCACTTTCATGCCACGTAGTTGCCACGGTGAAGAATGCAGAATTCGAAGCGATGAAGTATTAACTCTTTATTAGGAGAATTTGTCCCAAGCGAAACAATGCACTCGTGGTACAAAGATAGCGGACATCATTATCTATGGTCACCGAAGAAACTTACCTCCAGATCTAACGCGTCGGTTATTAAGGCGAAAGGCTTAGATGTCTCATCACACGGGAAATTTGACCGACGGCGGCGACCATCCCGTGGCGTTGGGAACGAGTGATGCAATTAAAAAATCACCATCACGTGATGACGGCGCCATATGACGTCAGCATGACGTCGCAGGTCGCTAAAAATTGTGACGTCACCATGCAGTCACAAATTCCGGCGTGACGTCATGTGAGGTAACCAGTGGCGTAAATCATGGGGGGGGGTCAGGGGGGTCCTGACCCCCCCTGTGGTCAGGCTGGGGGGGACACCCCATGCAAGTGTCCCCCCCTCGAGATTTACCTTCCAAATGTCACAGTTGACTTTCTTGACAGTAAAGGACAACGCACTCTCCGTAAAACCAACTCTGAAATCTGAAGCACTTTCATTGAACAGAAACTCACTACTTCTAGCCAGTACACACGATGGGGAATACCTTTATGCGTTAGCAAAAAAGGGGTACAATTATTATTGCATAATTTAGCCCGAATGAGGCAGCTGCAAAATGCTAGTGCCTGCCCATGAGTCGCTATTAGAAACTAACTTCGCCATGCGATGTCGCTTACTATTGGATAGTCACTGCTATTTTTTCTGACCAGGAGCCGATGCTTGTTTTATTATTATTATTATTATTATTGTATGTGAATGCATAATTTTAATTCCAGGTGATTAAGAATAAAGCATATATATATATATATATATATATATATATATATATATATATATATATATATATATATATATATATATATATATATATATATATAAACAAAATGGCCGCCATTGCAAGATGTGTGTCCCCCCCTTGTGGCCTTTATGGATTTACGCCACTGGAGGTAACGCCACACGATGCCGTTGTAGCGCCCTCCTTTGGGCGGCGAACAAAACGGGAAAGCGCTCGACATCAAGAGAAGAAAATGAAGACTGCGCTTGACAGTGGCACGTGAAGCCACGGATCTTGTTGACTTAGATGAAAACAAAGATGGCGTTCGCCATCGAGTCGTCTTACGTGAATGCACAGGGGACCCTGTGAGTTTTTTATACGTCGGTCGTTCACGCTACTTGGCAACACAATGTCTTGTCCTCGCATACGCTTCAGAATGTACTCCACAAATAACGTCGTGCATTCTAACAGGGGAAAAAAAAAGGAGCAGTTGTTACTCTTTTCCGGCGAGTTTTGATGTGCCACATCTATAACTTTCTTTAAGGATACTCATTAACTCCCTTAAGAGATTCACACCTCCCACGACTCTGCGAAAACTGTATAATGACCTTTAAAAGAGAGTCAACGTGTAGTCATACTATGTGTGACAAGTCAGGACTGACGAAAGAGTAAAATGACTTTTCTTTCTTAAAGGACCCCTCAACCACACCTAGTTCAAAAGCGAGACAACACTTTCTTTCTCGCCTTCACTACCCTTGCTAAAAGCGCTATCTCCTTCTCGCCACTTATGTCTTCATAAAACACGTGGAATGTCAGCACTAAGCTTTGAACTTGTCAGGATTTCGCGCTTTTCGCCTGTGCGCTGCTATGTCCACTTGCGCTGTCGCAAACGCAGAAAACGAAGTGAAATCAGTTTATCGCACATGATAGTCATGCGAGACAAGGCATATCGGGCACGCGACTACATGGCAAAGCAGGGTAGGCGACAATTCACTGCAAATATCTCACGTATATCGACCAGTTGAGAGCTTATTTCATCCTGACGTCACGTGAACAAACGGCTGACGTCACGAATTGTGCCGCAAAGATGGGAAGCGCCGGCAGATAGTAACGCGCTTGTTCTTCGTATTTTCAGCGGTTGTTTACCCTTTAAAGCGCACGTAGCCTGTTTAGAATCGCCGAGAACATTCGAGATGGTTCTGATACATCCACGCATGGCTTGATGCATCCACGCAATTGCGTATAACAGTCTTAGCCCATGAAAGTCTGTGATAGATCGAGGAAGTCACTGATAGACACGGCTGCAGCAATAATAATCATACCTTGTGGATTTTTTTCGCGCCAAAACCACGATATTGTCACGTGGTCGTGACGTTGACGAAGGCAGCAGTCGGTATGTCCAAGATGAAACTGTTTATTTGGCCGAGCTTGTGGCCGGTAAACGGAAAGTCAGATGACAACAATACACACTGGCACTGATAGCGGCGAACAGAGCGTCGGCCGTCGATCAACTGACAAGCGCTGAAGCGCGTCGGCATTTATACGTGTGTCATCGAATATTCCATTCTTATCACTGGTCGTCGCGTAAGCTCTGGAATAAGCTCGAGCGTTCGCATCTTGCGCGCAATCTTAAGAAAACAATCTACAATAATCGCGAAGCTTCTCAAACAATGAGGCGCGGTTTGCGCTGAGCATTGCTGACGGTCTTTGTGGGCGTAAACCGAATACAGTAAAAGACACGCGCGCGGCAATATGATTATGTGGCACGCCGTAATGGAGGGCTCCGGAGATATCGACCATCTAGTGTTCTTTAACGTGCTCTGACATCGCGCAATATACGGGCGTCCAGCATTTCGCCTTCATCGAAATACGACCGTCGCGGCCGGGATCGAACCCGCAACCTTCATGTCAGCAGCCGAGCACCCTCACCACTATACCACCGCGGCGGCTATGGTCACGGCTGTAATGCTCTTCTTATGTGGTGTCTTTTGATGTTGTAGAATTTTTGCCTTCCAGTGGAGCCGTGTCCTCTCATTGCGTGAGAAAGTTCCATACCGCGCGAGACACAACAGACAATACTTGACAAATGGAAATAAAGGTCTGCGAAGTCGTCGGTATGACGTCACCACAATGCTTGCCATGAGCATCGTTGTTGCGTTCTGAGCTCATCACGGGTCTGATAAAACCAGCCGGCGTGTGATGACGCCCCTTTATCAGCAAATGTGTGTTCGCTTATAGCATGATAAATGCGCTGTCCAGCAAGGAGTCGACGGCTCGTCGGCTGCTTATTGTGGAGCTGTTGTTTTGATGACTGCAGGCATACTTCAGCCTTTGCCCAAACTTCACGAATAATTCCGAACTGACGACATTATCAGAGTATTGTCGATGACCAGCCCTAACATAATTAATTAAAGTACGAGAACCATGGGACCGCGACAAAGGATTAACAAGGTGTCGCTGCGTTTCTTGATTGCGCTAGCGCAGGTCGTAACGTTTCACTGTGTGACTCCAGGAAAAGAAGTTAATGACAATTAATTCTAGCCATTTAAAAAACACGTGTATCCAAGACTACGTGAGTGAAAGGCGAGTTAGTGTTCTAATGAACAAATCAGATGTTGGTCTTGGCTGGAGCATACGGAAAACGAAACTAGAGAACTTTCGTTATGTTTTCAGCCGCGTTTAATTAGCGTACTGAAGGCACATCAAACTTAGCTTAGCATTTATTAATATTACAGGGTTAAGCATGCTATCATTCCTTGTCTTGTCAAAAATAATTAGCTGAGCGTTCAGGAGGTCTACTGGAGGTATAGGAATTAAGCTTTGCTGACAAATCTTCTCGTCTGCTCAAGCGCTTCACATCGTCATTATGTCACACCTACAAGTCCGAACCTCAGCCGCGAACAAATTTTATTTCTTTCGTGAAATATTATAGGCGCCTTTTTGTACTGGCAAGCTATGGACTTAATACAGTGTGTCAACACGTGGCTGTCACAGTTATGCAAAGCTTGGTTGCGACCATCGGAAACGTGCTCCTGGGTTTCCCTTCATCTTGTCGATATGGGTGTGTACTGGAAATGTGTTTCTCATATGCGATGCAGGGATAATTCACATCTGAGTCTAATATCCGGGATGGTATATCCCCTTCAGGCGCGAATTACGATGTTCTGTCTACAAGTGCGTCAAATTCGTATGACATGATTCCAAGGCACTCAGTATTACATTCCAAGAAAGAAAATAAAGGAATGTATTGTTTTCTGTGAATATCAGTAATTAATCTTAATTAGCATGTAATTAAATATCTACTTAATCTGCCATCAGCCAGCTAGAATTCTTGCATAAAAGAAATCAAATATTAGACCCGAAATGCATGGACAGTTTTTTTTTTTTGTGGTATTCGTTTCAAGCAAAGAAAAAAAAATACTCTTGACGTTGGTCCTGGTATACGGCACGTCGAACAATCGTCGAACATGGTACTGTCTCCCGCAATGTGATTCTCTGCAGCAAAACGCAGTACAATGAATTCAAATGACCGCTAGTTGTCCACTCAGAAAGCAGTGACGTAGCCAGGGGGGGGGGGGGGGTTCAAACCCCCCCCGAAATTTTTCAGTTTTGCTTGCGTATATATACACGGACACATACAAACGCACGCACGAACACACATAAAGTATGGTTGAACCCCCCCCCCCCCCCCCCCCCGAAAAAAATTTCTGGCTACGCTCCTGTCAGAAAGCCTGCACGAATGTGCACAGTGAGCTTGAAGCTCTTTGAAGAAACACGGAGTGCGTGACGCGCCTCCAAAGTTGACGTGTACAATTGTACACACCGCCGCTTAAGGGGATATAACACAAGGATTACTTTCATTCGATTTTATTCTTTTTCTCATCAACAACTACTTTGGATGTTCAATCACGCTGGTTACTGAAAACGACAGGAAGGGGAAGATGGAAGCTTGCGATGAAAATAATCCTTAAACAGGGGTTGTGTGCTCTAGCCGGCGTTTCGACAAGTGGACATATTTTCTTCGAGGCTGGAACAATTCCAGCCTTGAAGAAGACAACTCCACTTGTTTAAACTTCGGCTCGAGCACACCCCCCTGTTTACGGCTTTTTTAAGATAGTAACTGAGCAGCTCGAAACAGAGGCTAAGCACGAAAAGAAATAGCTTATTGAGTTATAACCGTTACGTTTTTCCAGCACTGATCCTGGGGTACTATCAGGACACTGTCTAATTCAGCCACCTTGTGAAATTCGTAATGGTGGGGATTTAAGCCAATCAAAGATGCCATAGCGGACTTCTGGGCCAATCATAGTTGACCAATGGCGGAAGATGAGTGTCCACAGAGTGTCATTTATTGTACTCCTGATTATCAGACGAACACAGAAAACAAGAAGGGAACTAAATAACTAGCCACAAATAAATGATTAAAAACGTACGGAAGAAAGAAATGGTAGAGAAGGAAAGGCAGGGAGGTTAACCAGTTCAGGATAACCGGTTTGCTACCCTGCACGTGGGAATGGGATGGGGGAGATTGAAAGAGGGAGGGCAAAGAGTGGAAAGAGAGAGAAAGATAGCACATAACACAGCACACACACAAACAAGCAGTCATTGACAGTCCATCACGCTGGTGTGGTACGCGACATCGCTGTCAGAGCCGCTTGTCCAAGTTCGTTTTTCTTAGAAACTTCAGTAGTTCCTTGGCCACCTTCAGCTGTGATGTCCTCTGTGAACGACATTCAAGAATAGATTCAACAGACATTTGTCTATTGTCACGGTCCGCTAGAACAGACGCCAAGAAGTGATAAAAAACATCCAGGGAGAATCCACGAAGAAGTAACATCGAAGGAGACACATTTCTGCGAGTGTGTACGTTGTGGAAACAAAGATATTAGACGAATATTTGCAGACATAAATGAAGGAAAGCGGGATCGAGGAAGGATGGTATACGCACACCACTGTAGATTCCAGACCCGAAGACATGTTCTGAATCGATGCAATGCGAAAACCATCTGCGAAAACTTCGAAGCACGCTATTCGCTCGGCCGTGGTTGGCAACAGGACGACCCCTCATTATTCATGCAAATCTTTTGCATGATAGCAGTGCTAAGGTCCGCTTGCCCGTTATAACAGCCCGCGAAGGACCTTCTTAGTAACACACCGAGCCAGCTCATACAGAAAGGGCTGAAACGCATAACTTTCCGTCATAAAGTGTCTAGCTATTGCACTACGCCGGAACTCTCGGCCTATTATCACCGGAAAAGGTATCTGCAGTACCGCCTCTCCCTGTGCGTCCACTCTTCTCGGTGCGTTCTTCGTGGCGTGATACTGTAACTGCTCCGCAAATAACACGCATAAACTTACCCATGAACTTGAAGTTTATGTTCAATTCGCTCGCAATCGCTTACGTGTGAACTTCCTTATCTTTTTGAGTCTCAGTAGAAACGTGTCGGGACCGTGATGTACATTCTTACGACTTGTTTACTTTTTTTTGACGCGGTTGCACTATGCCTCTCGGCTGTCCATATTTGCTCCAAAGTCAACGTCACAGAGACGGCAGACCGGGTTTATGGTTTAACGATGGCGCCATTGCGTCTCCTTGTCTGCCCACCCCACAACGGGTGTGTACGTACAGTCTTAACATGTGCGCAGCAAACGCCTTGGTAAGCCTCATCCCCTGGAGGATGGCAAGAGAGCAAGCCTCTACCTTATCTCGAACCGGAGCTGGTCATTCATTGGTGGTGGGAACCCACGAAGACCAGAGGCCCCCGTAGACGCTGGCTTGGTGCCCGATAAAACCGGGGCGCACCTTCTGGAGGTCAGTAGAAGAAGAGACGCCGGACTGCCGTTCAGCGCATCCTCGTAGTGTCAGAGGAGGTCGCTACCTTAAGAAGCTTCCCCATCGTTGTGCAGGTGAGCACTTCTTCAGCCGTTGTTTTGTTGGGATCTTTGAAGGAAATGTAACCTTCTGCGGTGGTATAATGGTTATGGTGCTCGACTGCTGACTAAGTTCGCGGGATCGAATCCCGGCCGCGGCGGCCGCATTGTCGATGGAGACGATATGCCATAGGCCCGTGTACTTAGATTTAGGTGAACGTCAAAGAGCCCCTGGTGTTCGAAATTTTTGGAGCCCTCCCCTCACAATTGTCGTGGTTTTGAAGCATAAAATCCCAACAGTTATTCTTAAGGAAAAGCAATGGTATATGGGAATGTCCGATTTGGAATGAAAAATATGAGCTGCTTCAAGTGTCACCGAGCGATCCACTAGGTTACGTTATTTCAGTTGCCGTGTTTACTTGCATACTACTAGCGTTCGTTAGCACTGAACAACGTTGGCAAGTGTGAGTAAATGATCGCTAATGTAGACTGCCGTTGGCTATAAGCTAATAGTCAATTCCGCGCCAAATTTACGACCACACAAGAGAAGAAATACATAGACAGGACGGGCGCTCACTTGTAACTGTTTATTCCTTGAGGAATACAGGGTAATATAAACAGCCTCTCGCCAACGCATGCGCAACATGCTCAAGCCATCTTCTAGCTAATCACACTAACGGACACATTCGAGATACCGCACTTCCGACTCGTACAGGTTGATTGATGTTTCGCTGATACAATTGCTACCCCGTTTTTGTATGAAAAACGCCTCCAAAATTTCCCGTGCTACCTTGTTTTTGCTTTTACCCAAAATTCGCATCTCCGTAAAGCGTGGCGTGCATCCACATGATGTCACATGCGCGCTTAAATGTGCGCCGTCCCTATTTCTTACAGTGAGAGCGTGTTCCCTTGCTCGATCATTGACGCAGCGCCCCGTCTGGCCAACATAGCTCTTTCCGCACGTAGGGGTATTTCATAAACCACTTCAGTGGCACATTTGGGGAACGGCCGCGCATGCTTCTTTTTGCAACCTTTCGGCTGTTGAGCATGGCTTCCTGTAATGCGAGGGCACAACTTCGCCAGTTTGTTCGGGGCTGCGAATACCAGCGGTACGCCATGCCGACTCGCAACCTTTTTGAGGTTGTGTGTAACCTTATATAGATAAGGTACCACCTCCGGCTGTTCTTTTTTCTTTCGTGCTTGAGCCGGGCCATTTTTGACCTTCTGCAGAAGGCATTCTGAAACCGCAAACAACATCGAGCAAGGGAACCCGGCGGCCTTCAAACGGTCAACTTGTACCTTAAAACTAGACTGCATGAGATGCGGACACGACTTCCGAAGTGCGGACCCTAGGGACAGCATTGCAATGCCCCTCTTAACTGTTTTTGAGTGGGCCGAACAGAAGGGCAAGAGGTCCTTCTTTGCACGTGGGGAAAAACTCCAGCAAACGTGATTGTCATGAAGGGTTAGTTTTATGTCTAAAAACTGCAGGACTCCATTGTCAGGCAGCTCATGCGTGAAACGTAAGCCTTGTCCGCTCTGCCGAAAGGCCTCTAAAACATTATCCACCATTACTTGGTTCGTCAGATCATTCCGTTTCGTTAGCAAAATTAGAAAATCGTCTACCAAAAATGGCCCGGCTCAAGCACGAAAGAAAAAAGAATGGCCGGAGGTGGTACCTTATCTACATAAGGTTACACACAACCTCAAAAAGGTTGCGAGTACACTCTAAAAAATCCCACGCTTAATCTCACGCTAAACTGTAATTTTAAGCGTGATGCGCATGTAAATGAGCCGGGGATGACGTTTCAAGCACCACGTGACCGAAAATAAGCGTGACGTTCCTTCAGGTCAGCGTGAGGGCAAGGCTGCGTGCCGTGGTTCAGTCATGTGCAAGCGTGAGCGAGCAGTGTACGCGTGTGGAGCGGATATCACACGCTTACATTCCCGCGGAGCGCACGCGTAAACATTTACCATCACGCAGATACAAATCCTTATAAGGGAGCCGCGATATGCCGCGCCGTCAGCCCGAAGCGCGAGCATGCGCATTCTCAACCACGAAAGTGACGAGGTGCATACGCATGCGCATACGCCTTCTCCCCGCGCCTATTGCGAGGAATACGAAACTTCATTTCGGGAGGCTGTCGAAGGGCGTGCGTTTGAAAGGCTCCTTTCAGCCACATTTGTTGCGGATTCTGCAGCGGGTGCTCACGATGTTTAATTATTGCAGCACAGAGATTTCTGCCGCGTTCACTTCTACAGGCATTCTTCGCATTGAAAGTGAGTGGTGCAAAGACACCAATTGTGATTGTGTCGTCTCCGTGAGAGAAAATCCACCGCGCTCTGACGGCTCGGCATCAGGATTTCCACATGGATGATGCATATACAGCGACCGCTCAACTGCCATTCATGGACGATTGGAATATACAGGTAAGAACGTCAGTTGTGTTTCGGTCGCACTCTATGTCAGCAAACAATGATTTGCAACGGTTTCTTGTCTGCCTGTTAGATGTTGTGTTTCAACGTGTGCGTTTATTCTTCTTTTTCTGACAGTGTTTTGTTCCGTACTTGTCACTTGCATGCTTGCTTATTTATATCTTCGCGTTCAATAATAAGTCGTCTCTTGAAAGGCAGTGCTTGCTCGTATATCTTTCCTGTGTAGTTTCTGCCATGTCGAGCCGTTATTAGATTACACTATGGAATACCTTGCAACAAGCCCAACGTTGTGTTCTTTTGAAGTGCGATACTGTCGCGATTACAACGCGAGGTTTTTGAAAAATTTCTGAAGTCAGAACGCACCTCGCGTTACATGCTGGTTCATGACGCGAATATAACGTGCTCTCTTTCTTTCGTTAATTTCACCCTTCAGGTCTCCGCACCCAATGACATTTCAATAAGGGTTTGGGTGGCGAGCTCGGAGTTACATTCTGTAATGTGTTTACTCTCACGATTTATAACGCTGTTAGTGGAGTTACTTTGCAACAGTTCCTCACAGTAATGGTGCTTATTCTTCTAGCTAAAGCATATGTCGCTCATACTCATAGTATACCGTTGTAGGCAGGGCTTAAAGTCACCCATCATTGGAGGGGGGGGGCCCTCACAGAGCGGTAACATATATATATATCTATATATATATATATATATATATATATATATATATATATATATATATATATATATATATATATATATATATATATATATATATATATATATATATATATATATATATATAAACCGCGTGAAGTGGAACTCGAACGGGACTATAGAATTGTTCGAATTAGCTGGCGGACGGTAGAATGAACGGACATCGCGCCACACAGCGCGGCCAGAACTCAAAGATGCCTGTTTTCTTCTTCTGGTCGTGCCACATCAACCCAACAATCGCGGTAAACTCATTACTAAAAAGATGGAAGAGCTACAATTTACCTTAACAAGGCACTACTACCAAAAAAAAAAAAAAACAAATAAACTCCAGCGCTCGTGGAATGGGTGTCTTCGTACTGCATTTGACCACCTGAGGGGGGGACCGAAGCTCCTCCTAAAAAATAGAGGGGGGCCCGGCCCCCCCCAGGCCCCCCCCTGACTTTAAGCCCTGGTAGTAGGTTAAGGAAAAGTTCATAATTTTGTCAGCTATTTGCCGACTGATAGTAACCTGCGTCTCAGAAGCGATGCATGATACATCAGGAGCGATGTATGCTTTGAATGAGCATATCTATTTGTGTCCGGCTCAGATTTTTAGGTTTTGTTTTTGAAAAAGAGTAAGTGCGGCGGTGTTGCGGTGTTTAGTGAACATGAATATTCTGTGCCCGTGCTGATGTGATTCTGCAGCCCTTCAACATTTTTCAGTATTCCTTTATCATTTACGCTGTTATTTGGCGCTTATTGACCTTAAATATGCACAAGTGTGTTTATCCTGAGGTAGCGATTTGTGCTGCCTGCACATAAGTGTGAATAGGGCTGTTTTCCTCCTGTCAGTTTTGCTGTGATGTGCTTTTTTCTCTCTTATGAAACATGAAGCCGTAATTATATCTCATGTATTTGTATTGAACGTCGCTGTTGCATTGTATCTAGGGGCTACGGCTCAGTCAAACTGTTCATGACAGCTTTTTTAGCTGCTCCCCTGTACCTGTACTTCTTGAGGCTGGAACAAATTCTTCTTCTTCTTCTTCTTCTTCCTATTATTATTATTATTATTATTATTATTATTATTATTATTATTATTATTATTATTATTATTATTATTATTATTATTATTATTATTATTATTCATTTCTAGCTGCAAAGCAACCTATTCCCTATCAGCAACACAATCTCGGTGAATTGCTGAAAAGTGTCCGGATATGGTGTAGGAAGTTGCAAGCCGTGCAACACGTCTACGCTTCTATGGAAGAAATAAACGGGTAAGCAATAGAGCACACTTATAGAACTGCTTGTAACTTCACTTTTTTGCCTCTGTTTTGTTAGGGCATGTTTATCGCTCAGGTATCAGAGGCGAGAAGAGGAGTGACATGCTGGAAACGACAGGACACGGAAAAGCAGCAGCTGAGCAGGAAAGATAAGAGCACACACCTCACCTCCAGTGATCATCAGTTACCTTTACAGCGTGATTGACGTGTCTTCTTTACAAGTAAAGCATTATGGTTTGGTTAATGGGATATTTCTTTTTACAGACACCTCCAAAGGAGTTGATAAGACCCTGCATTTTCTGGGGAAAAAAAGAAGGCTCCTCACCTGCGGCAGCGAGCTGGAAACTTTTCGTATGAGTGAAGAGACGGCCCCAGAGAAGGAACTAGTGATGTGCCTATGCCTGCACTGCATGGAAGATTAGACATATCCGGCAGCATATGGCCAACGGCTTGGCTTCATCCAGTCACAAGGCGGGGCTCATGCAGATAGGTATCATCGACATAAACAACACTAAGGAGTTTGTTCACTGCGTTGCGCATTTAAATAGACAGTGTATACCGAATTAACCTTCATCAGCATTACGCAAATATTTCTGCTGTCAACTGTGTACATTCTCTTTTTAGCTGTGGTTTCGTTGCATCGCGCTTCCTGAGTGTGTATACTACATGAATAAAAAAATGTACGGGTCGTAGATCTTCTGTTGCTTATATTCTTCGCGTTTCTTCGAATAAAACGCCAGAGAAATATAATTTGATTAGGTATTTTTGGCGAACAACAGGGAAAACTGAATGCTTAAAGGGAGAAATACTGTCCTATCGTCCCATACATTGTGTGCATGGCTCACTATCTTCGAACGCCCAGCGCGGCACAGCGTGTTTGATATAGCACTCGCCACTCTGTGCAAAGAAATAGGGAGAGGCCTGTTTACACTTTCTATTGTTTTTCATCCTTGAATTGCACCAGGGCTTAGCCAAACCGCTTGTTAATGGATTAGTTTCAGCGTAAACGGCGGGAGTGTCTTGCGCAATCTCTTTGTGGAACATTCAGCAACTGCTTCGCCTGCCTGCTGTAAGGTGGAGACGAAAGAAGAGGACTGTGAGCAAAGATTGCTTCGGAGAAGCGATGCAAGCCGACAGCGACCCGTGCTTCAAGCTGACTAGCATCTGCGCCCAAGGAGAGACGGGGGAGGGAGTGGGTCACCCCACTCCATCTCTTTTCTCCTGCGGCGCAGATCCTCGGCGCCGTCTTTAAGCGTGCGTAATGGTCACGCCATAATAAGCGTGTAAAAAAAACTTGAAACGCACGCTTAGGTAAGCGTGGGATTCTTCAGAGTGTAGGCGTGATCGCTAAGCGTGGAGAAATATCACGCGTACCTTAGGCGTGTAAAAAAACTTAAAACGCACGCTTAGGTAAGCGTGGGATTTTTTAGAGTGTAGGCATGGCGTACCGCTGGTATTCGCAGCCCCGAACAAACTGGCGAAGTTGTGCCCTCGCATTACAGGAAGCCATGCTCAACAGCCGAAAGGCTACAAAAAGAAGCATGCGCGGCCGTTCACTAAATGTGCCACTGAAGTGGTCTATGAAATACCCCTAACGTACGGAAAGAGCTATGTGGGCCAGACGGGGCGCTGCGTCAATGATCGAGCAAGGGAACACGCTCTCACTGTAAGAAATAGGGACGGTGCACATTTAACCTCCTGAGACCCAGAGTGAATTTAGGGTCACGGATTTTGGTTAAACTTTCAGAACTGCTTTTTCTGAGTGCAAATGTGAAAAGTGACACGTAGTTTTTCAATATATGATGTTATTTAGCCGCAGCACGTTGTTTATTATATTGGACATTGGGACTCTAGGGGGGACTTTTTTGGGGAATAGAGAGTATGGCGTACTTGAGGCCAGTGACCGAAAAAAGACATCTCGCAACACAAGTTAATTTTATTTGCTGCTTCCAAACCAAGATTCTCCAAAATTTTCTCAGCCGTGGCATCACTCACGCGGGGCCTATTACCTACAATGTAAAATACGTAAAGTTTAGACGTATTAAAGAGAGTACTGCAGCGAAAAACGTTTTTCTCTCGGTAGAGCGCCAAGAGAGCGCACGAGCATGCTGCCGTGTTTTTGTAGTCATTGAGACCCAATGTCCATTATATTGGACATTGTCAAATATGCAACGCATGCAAAAAAAACTACCGCATTTTTTGCTCAAATATGAATTTCTTTGTGTGCTTCAACCTCTTACGAACACAAATCAATGCTTAAATACGCTTTACGACATCCAAAAATGAATCTAAATTCACTTACGTCTTAGGCGGCAGCCGTAAAAGCCGTTCGCGCTCAACCCCGCCATTTCGAGTGCTCCTGAGAGGCGGGAAACACACCGACTTTCACCATATTAGCTAGATGGCAGCACAGGTCCCACAAGCAGCCGAGAAAACGCTTTCCCGGAGGAGGCAAGCGCTTTGAAAGCCGTGGTGCGGTGTGTTACAATGTCCAATATATTGGACAAATGTTCCATTGCCGGGTCTCAGGAGGTTAAGCGCGCATGTGACATCATGTGGATGCACGCCACGCTTCACGGAGATGCGAATTTTGGGTAAAAGCAAAAACAAGGTAGCACGGGAAATTTTGGAGGCGTTTTTCATAGAAAAACGGGGTAGCAATTGTACCAGCGAAACATCAATCAACCTGTACGAGTCGGAAGTGCGGTATCTCGAATGTGTCCGTTAGTGTGATTAGCTAGAAGATGGCTTGAGCATGTTGCGCATGCGTTGGCGAGAGGCTGTTTATATTACCCTGTATTCCTCAAGGAATAAACAGTTGCAAGTGAGCGCCCGTCCTGTCTATGTGTTTCTTCTCTTGTGTGGTCGTAAATTTGGCGCGGAATTGACTATTGAATTCAGATATGCACCAACTAGCCCAACAGCGAGTTCTACTAGGCTATAAGCTATTATGGCACCGGCATTGTCTTAATTCGATCTCAATGCAACGATCGGTCTGTCAGCCCTTTTTTTTTGTATTTGATACGAGAACTCCCTTGTATAGTTTTGATGACTGAGGTGTCTGTGTTTCGCCAGATTTCAAGCTCTTGGTAGGAGGGTCGCGATATTATAGTGAATGCTAAAACAAGGAAGTAGCTCCTGAAAAACGAAACGGGAAAGATAAAGAAACAACGGTTAAACAGGCAGCACTGTATCATGTAAGGAAACAATGTAACAAGCAGAACGAGTATGCTTAATCACGTAGTTAGAGGATGGTAAATAATGATGCACGGAACCTGAAGTCAAGTATTATATTGGTACTAAAGAGGACCTATTGTTAAGAATCTAACCGTAAGAAAGGAGTAGAAGTTACCAGTATGAGAGCTTAAGCAACTTTCTGCTTACTAACTGCGTGTGACAGCGATTTCTTAAGGTTTCGAAAATTGAAGAAAATGTCAGATTTCAAGTCAATGTAAAAGATAGCAAGATGCATTTGCACAATAGCACACGCTTCCTAAGACTATATAGATAAACGCTTTTGCGAATGGCTTGATTATTGTTGCTTTTAATAAGCAAAGTGTCACCACTGTTTTCGTTGAAGCTGCCATCAAATTATCTCTCGCTGGTTACGTTACATTCTCTCTACACACACATCTTGACACAACCAATGCGTACTTAAGGCTCACAAGAGTACTTAAGGCTCACAAGAGTACTTAAGGCTCACAAGAGTAATACTGTTACCTCAGTTTAGCGCTGCAACCTTTTCAAAAATTAGGCATCACATGTTCAATCGCACGTCATCAAAAAGCCAATTGAAATCCAATGGTCTCTAGAAACAGAAACGCGCTTCGTTAACAGGCTTCGTAAGCGCGGCTTTTCCCCGATTCTCCCGAAACAGTGAACCAATAAGCAGCTTCATTTAAAGAAAGGAACTTATTTTACGTGACATACAAACGCAAAGTCCAGCACTGTGCGTTGCGGAAGGCACTGAAATTGATCACTTACCGTTTCGCTACAATCATGAGTCGCGATATATAATCAAAACATTCACGTCGCAGCATTGTGAATCTACGCAACTGAGCCCTTTCTTTAATGAAAACTTGGGCTAAAAACATGAAAAAAAAAATCATTGAACAGGAAAAATCGCTGGAAATATCGTTTCTACAAATGGGCTCGCCTTCGTCAAAACAGGTTGCTGCTTTGACGAAGACAAGTCCACTTGTCAAAACATTGTCTCCAGTGACTTTACTTCGCTATCGTCATCGTAATCATCATTATTATTTATTAAACCTCAAAGGTCCCTATTGGTGTAGTGTATAGGAGGAGGAGCACACATGAGAAAACGCAACGTGGCAAAAGACTCCTGTCGTTCTTTTGCCGCCAAAATCGTTGTTCAAAGGTTTCTCATCTATTGAAACCTCCCTCTTCTTTTGAACTTATCTCTTGTTTTAATTGTCATGCTCTTTGGCCTGAGATGTTAATTGCTTGGAAACCGCAAATTAACTTGGGCTCTCTCTTTCAATTAACATGACCGTGCTATACTGCTCTTTCTAGGAAAGCAGATCAACATGGTACCCATTGTCACATTGCTAGGGCTGGTCATTGCGTCAGCCATTGTGGTTCCAGCATTGGCCGCTAGCTACGCCATGTCACCGGTAGGGGCGCCCTTTTCGGGCGGAGCCCCTCCAGGCGGCGCTGCGGGGCCAGCGTTCGGGCCTCCCGGAAGCTCAGCGTTCGGGCCTCCCGGAGGCTCAGCATTTGGACCTCCCGGTGGCTCCGGGTTTCCTGGATTCCCGGGGGCCGGCGGCGCTGCTCCCGGAATGACCATGCCCTCCGAGCCCAGTTGCCCTCCGACCAACGGCATGGTTCCTCTGTACGTGCCTGATCCCGACGACTGCACCAAGTACACGGTATGCAGTGGTGGCTTCGGCATGAAGCTCGACTGCCCGCCAGGACTGCACTTCAACCGCGACAGCAACCACTGCGACTATCCTCCGATTGCAGGCTGTGAAGAAAGTGAGTAGCTTTGAATGACTTTGTGACAAAACTGGCCGCACTCTGCAATGGTGACATTTGCTGAGGCTCTCTCTTCGCAGGGCGATAATTGATTTGACCCCCCCCCCCCCCCCCCCCGACATTGACTGGACGGCGTCCTAGTCCGGTTAACTCCGATGCGGGAGACGATCTAACCGTAGGCGTGCACGCATAGGGGAGAGGGCATATTACAGCACCTAAGTTGGGAAGCTATCGCTTGACATTGACATCCCCCCTTCCTTTCTTTTTTTCTTCAGTTCCGCCTGAAGACCCAACAACGCTGACAGGACCTCCAGGGATCAAGAAGGATGCCTATTTCGGTAAGGATGGCCTAAGTCAACTGTGTCAGTCTATGCAAGCTCTGCGCGTTTCTTTATCTTTCTTTTCATCTTCTCTGAGATGTGCGATTAACTTCAATCAACAGGCTCAATCAGAGCCTGTTTCAGAAAGCCATTGACTATTAAATGACAAAAATATGAGGCTATCAACCTTTTATGCTGCATGTTGCACGCTTCAGAATCAGAATAAGGATCAGTTTGTTCATGTTAATAAAAGTCGATAATTACGTGATATGCATCTACAGAAGAGAGAGAGAGAAACGGAGGAGAGAGGCAGGGAGAAGGTCCTGCTATCCTCCTGTGCCTGATGAATAGAGTTTTATAGCAAATAGTAATGACAACATGTAAATATAACAATAATAAAATCAATGAGTATACATGGCTTAATGAAGATAAAAATAATAACAATTAAAAGGCTGCGGAATAAAGTATAGTAGTGAAAACTGCCAAGGTAACATTTTTCAAAGCAAAATGAAAATGTGGACAACGAACAGAAATATACATAAGTGATCGCAAAAGAATAAAAAAAAAGAGACATACCACAATGATGAAGGTGATTTTGACGAAGCTAAAAGAAAGTTCTCAAGTTCAGCATTAAACCTACTAGCTTTCAGCAATTTTAAAATTCATGGTAATTGTTCCAGGGCGCTAATGCTGAAAAATGTAAGTGCTCTTTGCCGTAGTTGGTGCGAATGCTAGATAAAATAAACTTCATGTTTTTAGCAAATCTATTATTCAATATTAATAAGGGATGTCTATGTAATGATGGGCTACTTTCAGACATGAGCCTCCTGAGCGGACCTGGCTTCCCGATGATTTTCGGACAGCCTAATCCCGGAATCGGTCAACTGAAGAATCCTCCTGGCAAGCCCAAGGCTCCCGCTGCATAAGCATTGCTACAATTATGCTTGAATGTGCAATGACCTCCTGTAACCGCATGAACATTGAACATGAAAAGAGAAGGCTACGACAGCGGAGGCCAGCATAATGCTTTGCCTCTCGAGTATTTCAGGTGTTGCAGTATTCCCGAGCTCTAACAAGCAAGCTCGATCCAGTCATCGTCACCGTGGGCTAATTTTCTAAAATAAATTCGTGCCACTTTTCTTTTGGTTTTGTCACGTCTCCTTTGCGCTATGTTGCGTTAAACACTTCACCGACGGAGTGGCACAGCGTGATTTTTCATTGAATTCCGTAACTTGAATTCAGTTTTTCATTGAATTGACTTGAGCATGAACAGAGCCTAAAGCCACCTTAGCAGGGACGACCGAGGCAGGGGCTGCTACACGTCCTTTCCTGTGCATCTCCTCTCTACAGATAGCGCAATCACATACTCCCACACAGAATCACAAGACATCGCTGAAAATCGCAGATAACCACGAAATAAACGCAGCAAAATCGCAGCTCCAAAGTTGTCTGCAGATTTCACTTGGACGTAGTCTAGTTAACCTCCCTACCTTTCAGAGGCGTAGCCAGAAATTTTTTTCGGGGGGGGGGGGGGGAGGGCTTTAACTATACTTTATGTATGTTTGTACGTGCGTTTATATGTGCGCGTGTATATATGCGCAAGCAAAACTGAAAAATGTCTGGGGGGGGGTGAACCCCCCAACCCCCCTTCCCTTGGCTTCGCCACTGCTACCTTTCCTATATTCCTTCTCTTTGTCACACACTTGAGTGGAACCGGGTAAGTTTTTCAACGCCAGCGTCTGATGAAGATTGATGAATAGTGTCTTTTCTATAGGTATACAATAGAAAACACTCTCGGCTGTCTGCTTATACATGTGGCCTTGACAATTGCGGATAGCAGCTTCGCGCCTTTATCCCCAGGGGTCGTTAGATGTCTGCATCTCGATCCGTCTTCGCAAGCACAGAGTGCGTGGCAGAGATAGTTCGGACATTGTTCGGACTACAAAAAAATTATGACAGCTCCACTATTGTGGAACCTGAGAAAAAGGAGGTAGCACGGGCTAATTCTAGTACACTCTAACCCTGCGATTCCCATTCGTAGAGTCCCCACTGCTCCGTTTACCAAAGTGTCAATGACGCCTATGTTTGTTTGAGGTAAGCATATTGGGTTTCCCCGGTACGAGTAGGATCTTAGGCAGATTCGCAAACTCGGTGTGCGACATGTGCGCTACTTATTGCTGCGCTTTATCGAATTCCTGCTTGTTGCGGCAGCAGAGATGCGCGTCTTCTGCAGCGCCGTCTGCAGCCGACGCAGTGTCGGCGCAGGGCGAGCGGAGGAGGAGGAGGAGGAATAAACTTCATTATTCAGATATTGGAGTGGGAATGGGGGAGCCAGGTTGGACGGGGGCTAGATTGGGGCCCAGGGGCCGCAACACTAGTAGACCAGTCCGCCAGCCTGGCATGTATACGCAAGTTCGGGCTCCTTAAGGTCCTCTCCCACGCTTCTGGAGAGGGAGGTGGCTGCAGGAGCTCCTCGGGAGGTGGGGGGGGGTGTTGTTAGGGTCAACTCCATAATAGTGGTCTTGTCCTGCCTGGGCTAGGCCACAATTAATACTCCCGAATGACCTGGCTCAGCTATGGCGAGTGGCGTTCGCTCGGTCGGCAAGGCGGTGGCGTCCTCTTTTGCGCGTCGACGGAGTCAGTCCGATGTTTCCTAAATGTTTTAGCGATATTAAGTTTAATTATTGCGATTACTTCTTGGTTGTTTTTGTTAGTTACATTTTTTTGGACCTTGTTCGTTCATTTTAACCCGGATTCAAGCATTGCTAGTCTTGTTATGGCCTGTATTGAGTGCTTTAGTGTGAGCGTCATCACGCCGTATTAGATGATGGACGTCAAACCAGTACCCTAAAGTGCTCCGCACTTAAAAAAAGATTAAAGCGAGGCGCTGGCGCTCCTAGTTATCCTGGCATCCAGAGCCCTGCCGTCGCGTCCACGCTTTTGCATGACAACGACCGTGACAACTAAAGAGCCACAAATGAGGAGGGCGCATAATGGTACAGCAGCGTCGAATATACGAGTATATATATATAAATATATAATCTGTTTAGCACGTTTTTAAGGAAAGAGTGAAAGAGCACTTTTTTGAAGTTTTCGCCGACAAAGAAGCCCTCAGTGGCCGTAAATTACTTTTCTGTTCCCTGCTTCGAGCTCCTTGAAAGCTTCCTTACCGTTGCGTCTTGTAAGAATTATGGCGATGCCGGCAGGCTCTGCCTGCCGGATCCTACGTGGGACTGAGCCGGGTGAGCGACCAAGTCGCGTTCCGCAGCACCCAATAAAGTTGTTTTCCATTCCATTCCATTACGAAAAACTTGTTTCTTTCGAGACAGGAAAAAATATGTACGAGCAACGTTATAAACCGCTTTATAAACCGCTTTAAAAGCCCCGTTATAAACCGCTTTCCTGAAAACCACTTCACTGTTCAAGAAACGGTGGTTCTCTCTACAAAGAGTGCAGTTGTGTGCTTGGACGTTGAGACGTGATATGGCGCATGTGTATAGGTTTACGCGTATAATCCCGCGGCGTCGTTCACGGGCGAGAGATCTGTTTGTCATGAAAATTTCGAGCCGCCTCGAAAAGGAGAGGATGGCTGGTTTGGGCCTGCCGCTGTAGTCTTGTGTCTTGTGATTATTGTGCTCGACTGCGGACCCGAAGGTCGCGGGATCGAATACCGGGTGCAGCGGCCGCATTTCGATAGAGACGAAAGGCTAGGGGCCCGTGAGGTGCACATTAAACAACCCCAACTGTTCGCAATATCCGGAGCCCTCCACTACGGTTTCCCTCATAATCATAGCAGGATTTTGGCACGTAAAAACACAACAATTATTATATTAGGATGGCTGGTTTATCCTACGCATTTTCACCAGCTCGTGAAATGGGTAGGAGAATACTTCCATTGGTCATATTATTTGTCTCATATAAAGGGTCAAAACAGCAAAAATGACCAATTGCTTCATTTATTTTGTAATGGCAGGTGCTTTCTAGATGTGCATTTTATTTATTTATTTATTTATTTATTTAGTTAGTTAGTTAGTTAGTTAGTTAGTTAGTTAGTTAGTTAGTTAGTTAGTTAGTTAGTTAGTTAGTTAGTTAGTTAGTTAGTTATCTTTATCGCCGGAGTCTGCCTTTTCCAAACCCTAGGCTTGCGCGGGACGAGCGGCACCGTCACAGCGTAAGCCGGAGGAGAGGCCTGAGCCCGTTGTGAACTCGTTTAGGGTGTTTACTGCAAGTGCTTTTGCAAAGCACCAACTACGCCGTAATCGATGATAATCTTGCGCAGTAGCGAAGTAACCATAATACGTCTGTAGGACAATTGGTGCCCCGTAGCTTCACACTTTTTCGATCCAAAGAAATTGATCAAAAAGGGCTGCGCCCTTCGTGATAGATGGAAAGCTTTAAACAACCCACCCGCAAGTCGTTACTGAATTAATTTCGTGTGACGCCTGGTGTGATTCTACGCTTCTGCCACGCAATATTACATCTGTGGACGCGACTCCTCACCCGACATAACGCCTGTACGGGGTCTCTTTTCCGAAGCAACCTGATATCACCACCTAGAGTTCCATCCGGGCCGTTATCCACTGTTTATGAAAGGTATTGCTTTAGTGCCCTCTTAGAGAAGTGATCCTTGAAGATTGTTCTTGGTAAGGCTTGCTGTGCAGGCAACTTTGGCTACTTTGTCCGCTGTAGAAAGACTGACAGCGCCACAGGGTTAGATACGGACAGAAAGAAGTAAGGACACAGCAACTACTCACAACTAAAATTATTCTTGAAAAAGGAAGAACATAATATACATACCAATGAGTCACAAAAACTGTGCACATGTGTTGCAACACAACATGAATCATGTCTTGTCTAACAAATAATTGTACTCTTCATCTAGAAGAGTAATTGATGGATGACATACACTTGCTGTTGGATCTAATAAAAAAATGCTACGGCTATTTCACGCGTGCGCTGATTAACATGTCGATATTTGATAGTGGTTTTCTGCAGGTGGGGCACACACCCACATGATCTGCAATGAGCTACCAAATTAAACGCGACAGCAGCACCTGAAAAAAGTCAACGAACTCTCGTAGGCATACGTTTAGGCAACGCCCCATTTGGCCTACGTATTCGCTACCGCAAAGTGAAATGGCGTAAACGGCACATATTTGTGTACAGCCGCGGCCACGTCAGTGTATAGCGCGCGAGCAGCTGGTTTTAAATGCGAATGCATTTCATAGTCGGGCTATGTCAGGCATCCGGCGTTGGCGTTGTGCGGCGTTGGCGTTGTGCGGCGTTGTCCGCGGAGGAGGAGGAGGAGGATAGGTTGAGGAGGTGTGCGCGCCGGCAGGTGTTAGATGTGAAGCATCTTATGGCGAAGCTTAATCCGGTGGTGGTGGTGTGCGGCGTGACCACCCTTACTGCGCATGCGCAAACCCTTTCAAAAAAATAAAAAACCTCCTCTCTCCCTCTCTCTCCTCTAGGCATCCCTCCCCGCGGCAACCACACCCTCACTGCGCATGCGCCTCCCCTCCTCTCTCCCCTGCTACGCTCCCCCCCTCTCTCCTCTAGGCATCCCTGCCCGCGCCGTCCACACTCCCACTGCGCATGCGCGTCCCACCTCTCTCCTCTCCTACGCTCCCCCCTCTCTTCTCTAGGCATCTCTGCCCGCAGCGTCCACACTCCCACTGCGCATGCGCGCCCCCCCCCCTCTCTCTCTCCTCTCCTACGCTCCCCCCCCTCTCCCTCTCTCGACTCGTGACGCCGACACAGGCAGCGTCTGCTAGCGAGTTTGCTAGCAGACGCTGCCTGTGACTGCTAGCGTCTGCTGCTCGCTAGCAGACTAGCGTCTGCTAGCGAGCAACGTCTGCTAACCGACTGCTCGCGCTGCACAACCGTTCACTGGCCACCCCGTATATATGGCAATGGATCTTGACCTCCAAGGTGGTGCCGGTGGGAGATTTCTCCTGTGCGTTGTTGAACAATAAAAATTCGCAGCGTGCGCCTTAACTAAAAGCGGACTGCGAGTCTCCGTGTCCAGTCGGTGTCTTCTGTCTCTCATTGCACATTAGCAGCGATTGGTATGTTCCAGTAGGAAACACCGCTCCATCGCTGCTTGCTTTACGCATCCCCAGTTTTAAATGCGAATGCATTTCTTAGTCGGGCTATGTCAGGAATCCGGCGTTGGCGTTGTCCGCGGTGGCCTCGGCAGGTGTTATAGTGAGTGGAGAGGAGGAGCGCGCTCGGGTGCGTGAGGGCGCTCGCATCGCGGGAGCTCGGCAGAGCTATATATGAAAAAAAAAATTTAAAATAAAAAAAAGAAAAAAAGAAGAAAAATAACAAAAGAAAATTAAGAAAAGATTAAAAAAAATAAATAAGAAGAAAAAAACAGAAAAAAAAACAGGCGCTGCGCCGTGCTCCCGACCAGGCTGCAGAAATTTGGCGCTTTTTCCTTCTTCGAACCACAACCACCATATATAAATGGAGTGAAGCGCGCGCGAAATGCATTCGCATTTCCTCACGATTCCCTTCGGGGAGGTGGGGGGCATTTTTGCTCTGCGGGGCGACACCTTGAGACAGTTTCGGGCTCTAACGTGGTGTGTCGAGAGCATGCGCGGTCTAGTCAAGGTCTAGTCGTCAGGCTGACCGCATCAGAGCTCGAAACTGCCTGAAGGTGTCGCCCCGCAGAGAAAAAACCGGCTGCTCGCGCGCTCTACACACACGTGGCCGCGGCTGTACAAGACTGGAGATACACTTGTTCCCTTTCCCTGGCGCTGTCGGTATACATTGAGTACGTTTATAATAAGTACCATGAAAGAAAGAAAAAAGAAAGGACTAGCGTAGCTGTGTGGCAGAGTACTTGCCAGACACGCAGAACGCCTTTGTTCGATTCCAATTCAGTCTTTTTGTTTCCTTTTTTTTTTTTTGATTGCGCACGGTAGCTGCGACTGACACCGGCGGCAGCAGCGGCAGTGGCGGACGACATCGCCATCAAAATCGATTGTTGTTGTGAGCTCATGATAGGTTACGGTGTAAAAAATAATAAATATATAAATAAACGACACCCTGTTAGCTTTGAAATATGCAGAACCAACTAGCCCGAAAACTAAGTATGATCTAACGACCACGGAACTCCCACCCGTTTATTTTGCAGGCTTCCGCGTTGTTACCGGTGCACACATTTTCACTAGGGTTGAATTCCGTATTTTTAGAACAAAAAAAAAAATCAGCAGATCTAATCCACTGGTCCTCTTCGTCGACAACATCCACCTGTGTCGATAAGCAAGCCGTTTTCCCATAGGCGTGCCCACCTGGGGGGGGGGGGGGAGGGGGGGGGGGGGCATCGGGCTGCCGCCCCCTTAGTCACATATATTGACTTAATGGGGACGGGGGGCACTGCGATAAACCTTCGCCTCCCCCCCCCCTGGAGCATGCCTATGGCCGGAACTTGTTATCTCTGGTTAGCTCCTCTGCATTTGTTCTTTCTCTTATTTATAACCCTCTCAATGCAGACGTGTGCCAGCTAACAGTCCGCGACAGTAATTGACCCAGTTCTTTGCAATCACCAACCCTCGAGATATCTTCAATGGCGACACAACCACCGTACATTTCATGGAAACGTGGCAGCGCCGCCACTGGCAGTCTTTATTATTGCAGACCAATGAGGTTTGAACGGGAAGAACACACCACACGAGAGAGAGAGAGAGAGAAACGGAGGAGAATGGCAGGGAGGTTCTGCGTGCGGTATCGTGCTCGTGCCTCGGCTCCGTCTGTTTGTTTGTTTGTTTGTTTGTTTGTTTGTTTGTTTTTTAGCTTTGTTCCCTGGATAAAGATACTCTGCCAACTAACCAACAAGTTCACCTTATGAGACTGAGTGAACATACACTAAAAAAAAATAAGACATTCACACAGACCGTATGTCATTGGCGAAGCCATGTAAAAAGGAAGAAGGGAGGGGTTGAACCCTCCCCCCTCAATACTTTCAATTTTCCATGTGTAGATATACATGCGCACATACAAACGCACGCACAGACATACACAAGGGGTGGTTGAGTCTACCCTTCCCTCTTTCGCCAAAAAAAAAAAAATCCCTACTACGCCACACCGTGCTCTGAACCACCAGCCAAGACGAGGAATTCTTTTAAACTTTCCATAATCCCCACAGTTGTCAGAGTATCACAACAGAGAGAGGGAGATAGATAAATAAACATTTCCTTCTTTTCTTTTTTTCGGAAGTGTGTTGGGAGCGATGCCCTGCATCACCCTACACTATAAAAGGGCTTCCTAGTCCATGAGCTCTCCGGCTTCGACTGCCCTCTTGGCCCTGGCGAAGAGTTGTCGCTGGGCTTATTCCGGGTCCATGAGGGCGAGCTTGGCTTCCCACGTTTAAAAAAAAAAAGAAAAAAAGAAATAAGGCAAGAACAAAGAGTATCACATAAGAGAATTTGCACAGGTGTAAGAGCTCCGTTTTACTTTACGCTAAGCCTCAGAAAAGCTGTAGTACGTCGCTTGAATCTCTTTCCCGGTAAGCGCACGTCCACGGCATTATTTTTTTTAAGAGCGAAGCTCCTAAGGGTGTGGGTCTGTCCCTCCTCTGTAGTTGTCGTAGTAGTAGGAGGTAGGTAGATAGCCACGTATAGTGCAATGTACCCACTCCACGTGATAAAGATGACGATGACGCAGTATAGTGGAATGTACCCACTACACGTGATAACGATGAAGTATAAGCGCGTCCCAGTATAATGGAATGTACCCACTACACGTGATAACGATGACGATGACATCATTCACTTCGTGGATATGCCGTGATTTTAGGGGCGAAGCTCCTTAGGGTGTGGGTCTGCCCCTCCTCTGTAGTAGTAGTAGTAGGTAGGTAGGTAGGTAGGTAGGTAGGTAGGTAGGTAGGTAGCCACGTGTAGTGGAATGTACCCACTCCACGTGATAAAGATGACGATGACGCAGTATAGTGGAATGTACCCACTACACGTGATAACGATGAAGTATAAGCGCGTTCCAGTATAGAGGAATGCACCCACTGCACGTGATAACGATGAAGTATAAGCGCGTTCCAGTATAGTGGAATGTACCCACTACACGTGATAAAGATGACGATGACGCAGTATAGTGGAATGTACCCACTACACGTGATAAAGATGACGATGACGCAGTATAGTGGAATGTACCCACTACACGTGATAAAGATGACGATGACGCAGTATAGTGGAATGTACCCACTACACGTGATAACGATGACGATGACGCTGATGACCATGAAGTATAAGCGCGTTCCAGACCACACATTCTCTTTCTGCCATGGATGAAAACGATCGAGCTTCGCCCACTCATCATCATTCACTTCGTGGATATGGCGTGATTTTTTTTTCTTTTCAGGGACGTCACTTTTACGACTTCGCGGAATCTCCGGAACACTCGTACTGCAGTTTTCTAACGCAAGTCATTATTGCGATTTCACGAAGAAGAAGACCTACCAGCAAAATGTTTACAAGGGCGTTTAACTTTTAGATCCTACACGCAAGGTAGGAGTTCATTGGAAGATGGAATCTTGAAGCGATGATAAATCTATAGAACACGGAGTGTCGCTGGATCCAACGTGTCGACAAGCGGACTTGTCTTCTTCAAGTCCATTGCAGCCTTGAAGAAGACAAGTCCAAGACAAGTCCAAGACAAGAAGGCAAACAGACTTGTGTTCTTCAAGGCTGTTGCAGCCTTGAAGAAGACAAGTCCGCTTGTTGACACGTTGGATCCAACGACACTCAGTGTTCCAAGGATTTTTTATAGCATTTTACACACGTTACGCCGCACGTTTATACAGAGTTTACTTCATCTACCACACACCAAAGAACGCAAGGGCGACTTGGCCGAAGTTCAGTAATAATACTGGTACGTACACTTAGAACTATGCAATATAGTTGAGCTAGTTGGTAGTTATTCGCCTAGCTGTGTAAGAATCTAAGGTGTTCAAACCCGGACAAAAGGTACTTGAAACAGACAACACAGTGTTTTGTGTTGTAGGCTCTCTTGTGTCCTTGTTTGCGCACCTTCACCTTTGGTCGGGAACAAGGGCATCGGGGTAAAGACCTTCTCAAGACAAATGAGTCACTGCTACTTAAATGAAAACGTTCCCGCACACAGAACTTGCTTGAAACATAGCACTTGGTGCATATAGCGCATTTACTCAAATGATGCTTCTATTAAGTTCGCTGTCTCAGTGGCGTATCCAGTGGAGAGGGGGGGAGGAATTCGTCCTCCCTGTCCCAAAAGCTTGTGTCAGCACTCCCACTCCCCTCCGTTCAGTACTTGTCGTCCACCTCCTATTACCGATTAGGGCAAATGAGAGAGACCACTGTGAGCACAAATTAACAGTATTCATGCTGTGATGGGATTCTTGTGATGATAGTAACTACTAAAAGCAAAAAAAAAAAATCCACGCATCTCCACAAAATGAATGATGACGAGTGGGCGAAGCTACGTCCTAAAGTCCATAATGTCTACGTTGAAGTCGCCGACTAGTATAAAGGGTTTGTGCTTGTAGGTGTTTTATGTTGTTTCGTCACAATTACGATTGTTCGTGTATTGTAAACCTTTTTTCTATTCACATACACACATATGTTTCGACTATAGCAAAGGTTTTCTAAGCACCATGACAAGGGACAGTGAGCGACGACAACAAAGCTAGGTCCAAAGGTCCATAATGTGTACGTAAGTCGCCGACTAGTATAAAGGGTTTGTGCTTGTTGGTGCTTTATATTGCTCTGTCGCAATTATGATGGATATTAGTCTATTCTTAAACCTTTTTTTTGTGTCTCACATCCACGAATCTCCCCGTGACAGACACGGACGTGGACGGACAAGCCTCGACCCTAAGGTGTCTCGACCCTGAAAACTCAGGACCCACCCTCTCCAGTTTTACTTCAAGCTACCCCCCCCCCCCCCCCCCCCACCTAAAATGAGTGGCTGCATCCGCCCGTGGCCTATCTAAAAAATTGGGGGCCCCTAAGCTTCGCCTTTAAGAGTTGGACGCGATAGCGATATCCCGTCCCTAGTGCCTACTTCAATCGCTTAGTGCATACTATGTAATGGGTAGTATGTTTTAAACCAGGAGCAATTATGCGCGGCAAATGTGGGAAATGTTTTCGAACTTGCAATGCACCTACTACGTGGTGTTAAGGGAATAGGCGCAGTAAGGTGTGTGCCGTTTGTAATGGGTGGCTGGCTTTAAACTATGAAATCGTTATGATAGTCACATATTCTGACGCCCGATGGCAATGTACGCTTGTACCACGCAATATTCCTGGGATATTAGATGTTATATTGCGACGCCTATATAAAGGACGCTTGCGTTTACGAAGCATGGAAGTTATTTTCACTGCATTTCCAAGCAGAGGAAGTTATTTTCACAGTATTTCCAACCAGAGGCATGGCTGTGTGGTAGAACACCTGCTTGCCACGCAGACGACCCGGGTTCGATCCTCACTCGGACCCGAAAATTTTTTATTATTTATTTTATTTGCATCTTTCTCGATTTTTCGGTCACGGACAAGATATGATTTTTCGCTCACAACCAACGACGCCGACACCGACGCCGACGCCGGAATTTCTGCGAAACGAGCTCTTTAACGTTATCGCGTTAATATAGCGTTCGAAACAAGCGGCAGTGATTCGCCAGCCTGAATGGTCTTACCACGCATGCTGTAGCAGCGCAGGCGCACCTGTTATCCGTTTGCGACGCGCATTATGATCGACCGTCCATAAATGCGCGAAATTTGTAGAATTTGATGCCAAGGTTCTGGAGACTCAATTTAAACCCAGTAGAAATGTTTGAACAAACTATAGTACATTTGACAGCAATTAATTGCAATTACAACGTACACGCCCAGTCGCTAAGCGTTGAATAGCTGTGACGACGTGCGAAAAACGGAAAACACATTGGCACCAAGTTGCACCACGCGCCACTGTATTTCCGCTCTTTCTTTTTTGTTTCGAGCAGCAAAGATAATGCGCAGGTCAACTATAGTTATCTTGTTTCTGGACTTTTCGTCGCGCACGCGCAAAAACCAGGAGGCAATTATCCCGTTTTTATGGCTTAACAACCTCGTCTGGAGGCATCCGCGCACCAGCATCCGGCCTGCAGCCTCGAGACTGTTTCCACACCAAAAGCTAATCGCGTACGTGAAGCGAAGGCAACGTGCTATGTCGACGTCACAGGGCCGTTATCTCGAGACCCTTTCTTCTTGCGTACCGGTTGGACCCACGAAAACGGGCGCTTGCGATAAAGGTAGCGCGCGTGGACCCCTCAACGTGGTAGAAAAGGCCGGCGCCGCCCTTTCTTCCAGTCACACGGCTCCAGAAACCACAGCCACACTTTTGCCCGGCCGATTCCAGTCATCGTACAGAAAGGTGAGAAAGGTGGACCTTCGTTGTTTCGCCAGTCTGTAGAGGGACTTGGTTGCCTTGCCCCGGTACTTGTCACGATGTTAACGATTTCTTAAAGAAAACGAAGCTGGGTAGACGCAGTGTCACTTTTGCTGTAAGTGAAACTTGAGTCGCCCAATTCCGAACGGTGCTCAATATGCTGACGTTCAAATCACATGCTCTTTTAAGCATTCAACATCTATTAGAACAGTGAATTCGCTTTGCCTGCATCAGTATTACAAATTACAAATTCAAGTTCTTCGCTGTTCCCACAAGAAACACGCAGTGCTTACAAAAAAGAGAAAAAAAGCTGCGTCAAATTCCGACTGGCAACTCGAGGGTGCTCACGAAATGCGTTCTTGTCTGACGTTTCCGTTCAGAACCTAACACAGTAAAGTAAAGCCAAATTCTCAATTGTTTGTAACCTTTCTATGCACTGTCAACCTTGTGGTGGACTTACACTTTTCGCTACGTTAAATCAGGAGCATGCACAATAAAAATGTTATGCATGTCCTATACACTGGTGTAATCTCATATGCGAAATATTTTTGAAACAGCTCTAGCTATACTTCATTGTGTGGATAAGAATGGAAGCTTGAGCGAGTTGGTGGGCGTTCATCTTTGGTTGATACAGCGCACAACGGGACGAGGGCGAAGAATAAGAAACGCAGGACAGGCGCTGAAAGGCGTTGTAAGGGTTTTTAGAAAGCTTTGCGTGATGAGCGAAGTTGTCTGTGCCTGGCGAATCATAACACAGCCAGGGCCGCAGCCAGGGCCGATCCCGAGGTCTAACCGCAACGAACTCTATTGAGCGAACTTAGCCAAGTAAGTTGATGATGTCAGACCATTCTCGTAAACGCCTTTATTATCCAGCATTCAAAGTTTAGGTCAGCTGTGCATTATTAGCGAACGTAACGACGGTCACGAGCCCTGGTACATAGATCCTCGTAACGTACTGAAAAGACCCTCGAAAAGTACAGTCTTTGACACTGTTGCTTAACTGAGCTGGATTTCAAAATGATCCAGCTCTGACTCTTTTAGACAGACGGAAGTATGCCTTAATTGCAAGCTGCGGATGCTAGCATGACTGATTGCCTGACATGCTACTTCATATGGCGGGTGAGATAATTATAGTATTGTTATACAGACGCCTGTGAATTGTACATTCATGATCGAAAATCTTAAGTTTAATATGTAAGCGCAACGTGTACACTCATATGCTTCAATAAGTATTGTCGTGAACTTCCAGCACGTCTTCACAAGTAATTGCTCCTGTTTCCAATTATGCGTCAGCATCACCATGACCATGCAATGATCGAGTGGTTTAGCATAGACAGCAAACATTGTCAAAGTACTTTGACATAACACATGTATACAATCGGTGAGCAAATGTGAACAACAGCGATGTCATTACATCTGCCGTAATATCCTCTTCCTCCTCCTTTTTTGAAAATCTTTTAAGGTCCCATCACAAAACCTACGTAGACGACAGCAATGGGTTACCCGACATTCCTGTTCACCGTATTCGTCGGGATACTGGCCGTGTCCGTGACGTCAGCTGCACTGTTCGCGAGTCCCGGAGGACCGCCTGCCAACCCGCCACCACCGGGGGTCGGGGGGTAGTCCCGGTGCGTTCGGCGGATTCGGCGGTGCACCACCGGCGGCGTCCGGTGCAGGCGGTGCAGGTGCACCGGCCGGAGGTCTGCCTTCGGATCCCAGCTGCCCGCCAACGGACGGCATGGTTCCCCTGTACGTGCCCGATCCGGACGACTGCACCAAGTACACCGTCTGCAGCGCGGGCTTCGGCATGAAGATGGACTGCCCACCTGGCCTGCATTTCAACAAGGTCTCCAACCACTGCGACTTCCCGCCTCTCGCCGGTTGTGAAGTCACTGCTTGATCGGACTCGGGATGATGGCGCACATATTGTTTACGGAACTTGTATACGGCTATATGTCGGTATACTGTATAACTTCTTACTCATTAATTTAGCATGTCCGTGTCCGTATTAGCGTTTACAACATACAGTATGACAGAGACCTATAATAGACGCCAGCGGTTGGATGAATGGATGGATGGATGAATGGACGGATGGATGGATGGCGCTTTACCCTTCTGGTCGGGTGGCGGCTCAGGCCACCTAGCCGTAACTTGGAATGAAGTACTAACCCCTACGTAGTGAAAGACAAAATTTCACTGTTACCTTGACTTTAGCCACTAATCAGATAACCTCGTCTTGGCTATTTTTACCTGCTTAAGGTCTATTTTGCCATCACTGTCCCCGAACTCCAATGCTCTGAAAAATTCAGTCCCATTGCCTCGACTGTAGGTTTAAGCCCTTTACAGAAAAGTATCATGTGTTCAGCCGTCAGCAGCAATGGTAGCCCCACCTCGTCTTTCTTTTGTAAATAAAACACATTCGGAAATAAACAATTTGGACTTTGGTTGTCAGATCTTCACTGTCATGCTTGATTCCCGAGGTCGTAAAACAGCCGGCCCGTTTGTCGGCGTTACCGCACTGGTGACCATGATGAGATGGCGTTTTATGACCGGTTTCTGGCCATGCATTTTTATTAAATTCTTGGTTGCGTTCAGTAGAACATATATTGGTGATCAATTCAATATCGCACATCTAAGGGACGGCGCCTCGGTGATGTTATGTTGATCGATGCTCTCGATGTCGCCGGCATCAGAAAATTTTTAGAAGAAAAACTGGCGAGAGTTCCACCTGTGTCATTAAAACAAGCCCGTTATACCTAGTGGCACGGGTCGGGGTCCTTTATTTTTCTTTCCTTTTTATTCCCCGCCATATTATATGTGTCATATTAGAGGCTCCATAGTATATATGTAATAAGAACTCGTTGTTGGACCAGTTGGTGAGTACATAACATCGTGAGTTTTGCGCTAAAAAAGACGAACACATATGAGACGCGCCTGTCCTGTCTCTCACATGTGTTCGTCTTTTTTAGCGCGAAAATCACGATGTTGGTATCCATGCATGGGCTTTTTTGTTGATGACTCAGAACAAAAGCTGTAGAGGATCACGGTGTCGCAATGCAAGCGTGCCAAGTGCAGCAGCGTGTGACACTGAACTTTCCATTGCCCGTGAAAAAGAATTTAAAAAAATTCAAAAATCAGCGTACTTATCAGTGACACGCATCCGATCTGTCTCGCAGTAAACTTGGTTTTAGCTTACTGTTTTATACAGACCTAGCTTACATTCACAGATAATGAATCATTCAGTTGTAACAGTACCATCAGCACTAATTTGCATTCTCGGCCATCTGTGTTTACCGCATCGAGAATAGCATTCCAACCATAGTGTATGAAACACTGTTTATATTGTCATTGCGAGAGAGGTTTGCCGACATGCAAGACTTCGTGGCATGGCGCAGCTGTTTCCCTTTTTTTTTTTTTCTTGCGTCTGCATCGAGGGCAACCGCCGCGTATCAGTGCCGCTTGTTCGTACTTTATTTATTATTATCCTATTATCCAAGTGGCGCCGACTGAAGAAAAAAAAGTAAAAAAAAAAGCGAGTGCTAGCGAACGTGCCACAGCTGTTTACAAAGAGAGCGCGGAGTATGTTAAACCGCTATCAGGGCTCAGCATTCACGAATGAGTTGCGGGAAGAAGCATCCCCTGCGACGAGGCGTTCTCAAAAAATCTAAAAGGTGAGGCAGCACATCACAGCGGACAGATTCAAATCCGTAGAAAGCGCACATTATCTGCAGAAGTGACATCACGCGCTCGCGTACCACTCCCTCACTCACTTACTCGTTCAGTCATTCGCTCGACTCACTCTCTCGCTCGCTCAACTCAATCACTCACTCGCTCAACTCATTTACTCACTTCACTCACTAACTGACTCGCCCAACTGACTCCCTTACATCACTCACTAATCTCACTAATCTCACTCGCTCACTCGACTCCCTCACTCACTCAATCAGCTCACTTATTCACTCACTCGCTCAACACACTCACTTCACTCACTCACATCACTCAGTCACTAACTTATTCCCTCAACTAACTGACTCACATCACTCATTCACTCACTCGCTCAGCTCATTCCCTCACATCGCTCACTCACTAACTCACTCGCTCAACTCACTCTGTCACTCACTCACACACTGACTCCCTCACTCAGCTCACTTACTCACTCGCTCAACAAACTCACTCCACTCACTCACTCACATCACTCAATCGCTAACTCACTCCCTCAACTAACTCACCCACAACACTCACTCACTAACTCACTCACTACACTCACTCGGTCCCTCACTCACTCGCTCAACACACTAACTCAACGCACTAACGTCACTCACTCACTCTACTCGCTCACATCACTCAATCACTAACTCACTCCCTCAACTAACTCACTCACATCACTCATTCACTCACTTGCTCAGCTCATTCACTCACTAACTCACTCGCTCAACTCACTCACTCACTCACTCACCACTCACTCACTCACTCCACTCACTCACTCACTCACTCACTCACTCACTCACTCACCACTCACTCACTCACTCACTCACTCGCTCGCTCACTCACACAGGGCTTACAAATTCACCGAATGAACCCCTTGTTCGCACCCAATCCCTATACTGATCACTCAGTCCTGTACTAACTCAGAAAATAGCCATTCACTCACCTCACTCAGTCGCTCAGTCCCTCAAACTTATAATTCCTCGTGCATCAGCTCGCACACCAATCCAATCAAGTTCTTATAGAATGCTTAAACTTCTCAATAGACCTCGTATTCGACAATTTAAATTCTCGCTCTCTCATGTATCAATCAATCAATCAATCAATCAATCAATCAATCAATCAATCAATCAATCAATCAATCAATCAAGCAAGCAAGCAATCATTGAACACGAAACTCGAATGAACGCAGCTATTTAGAGATGGGACTTATTCGGCAGAGCAGGTTACACCCATCCGTAACGGCGTGAGTGTTTTCAGAGGGGGAGCAATACAATCTTTTTCAAGAGCGCTGTATTGCGGAATCACCATCAATCCGCTACTAACCTCAAATGTGAACCTCAAATGTGTCTCTGCCTGTGCCCTCTACCCACAGCAGTCCACCTTGCCGCGAACGCCCGCAAACAGCCTGTATGCATCCTTGTGAAAAGCTGCGTAGATGGGGGTGAGGCATATAGAATCGGGTCGGAATATGAGGGCGGGCTGTGACTCCGACGCAGCTGTTGGCGCGCACGATTTTTTTTTCTTCTTTTCTTCGGGCCCGAAACGACGAGTAGCGCGCTGGAGCCACAGATCGTGAGGGCGAACATTTTTTTTGTTCGTTTATGTTCATTTTTCCCCCCTCTCCCAAGAAGCTCGTGAGGTTGGTTCACTAGATTGGCACGAACGACCGATTGGCCGCGCGCGCCGTACGTATACTACACGCTGCTCCGCCTTATACGCGTAAACTTCTGCTGTTTCTGCGCACCCGCGTTCCGTTAACCCTAGTTCTCCGCTGTACACGGTTCTCCGTTAGCTGTAGTAGAGGTTATATCCCTCCTTAGACCCTTCGTGCACCGGGCTCAACCGGCGTGACAACGCCCAGGCGTGTATGTCTAACCGCAGCCGCACGAGTCCGGACCTTTTGAGGAAGAAAGAGAACTCCACGACGGGGTCTGCAGGTGCGACGGCACCGTTCGCCGAAAAGCTCCGTCGCCGTCGCCGCCGGCCGTTACGACACAGACGCTGGAGCGCGAGAGCTTGCTGCGCGCATCGCCGTCATCGTCGACGACGTTGCCACCCTCGAAGAGCCAGTACCGGTCTATCGACCCGGAGTGCAAGACAAGCCCTGGCTGTACCGAACGTAACGGAAGTGACAACGCATCCATTTCCTCTGTGACCATGCGGCGATTTGAAATGGTAAGTAAGAGATCGACGCCTTTTGCCGCACGTCGAACGAAGGTCCAAGATATCTAAATCCGATAGACGCAAAAGGAAAAAGTTTCACCGCAAGGGTGAAGCAACGAATGCGATAGCACGAAATTGTAATGTTTTACGAAGTGAGGCTGGCAGCTAACTCTTTTGGATCCGATCTTACGCAACTCTACAAAATGCTGGTGTAAGAGAATACGGCCGCTCCAGGGACACTTTTTGCACAGTCTCTTCGCGTTGAGAGCACAGTACGTAGAACGGTACACGAGCCGCCGACTGATGGGTGCCGATTAGCGAGATAGCACACGCGCCAGCGATGGCGACCGCGCCGTAAGATCAAAGTTCACATTTGCTGCTCGAGCAGACGCCTCCCTCCCTCGCATCTTTTCATGCTCGTTAAAGAAGGGTGGGGTGTTTCCTTTCTGCTTGAGCATTCGACGGCCGGTCTAACAGGCGGGGGTCTCCGAGCGACGGAGATGGGCCAGCTCGTTTGATCTCGGCTTCAGCCGCGTTCGTCGTCCCCGCTCACACAAAATTACCCGCGGGTAGAACGTACGATGCGCTGGGTGATCTTATCAATTTGGACTTTATACGGGACATGACGGCGACTGCAAAAACATGTCGAGACTGTCCATGTAACTGCTATCGCAATAAAAAACTCACACCACGTGCACACACATGCATACGCACACACACACACACACACATACACACACACACCAAAGGGGAGAGAAATATAAATAAATAAATAAATTGCCATGGTCCAACTAGCCCTCTTTCTTTCTTTCCTTCTTTCTTTCTTTTGTTCTTTCTTTCTTTTGTTCTTTCGTTCTTTCCTTCTTTTGTTCTTTCGTTCTTTCTTTCTTTTGTTATTTCTTGTAGCAGCTCGCGTTACTTACTGCTCAGTCTTGACATTGGCATCGCACGTAACAAGAATTCATGTTTGTGCACGCCATATTAGCGATTATAAGCGACCACCATAATTCCTATGTTTTGCGTGCCTTCGATGCGAGGCGCGCGTGCGTAACACGTGTTATGCCGCCTTCTTTCGGTATACTAGAGAGACGTCAGACGGGCCCGTAAACTCATCGCCTGTCGCGTAATGTTTACGTTCTGCGTCTCTGTAATGGACGGTGCGAGCTTTTGTTTCGACAGGTCGGGCAAGCTTAAATCAACGCGGGAAAAGCGTCGTGACAAAGGGAACTTGTTTTTTCTTATTATGTTTTTTTTTTTTTTTTTTGTCTTCTGTGGCTCAACGTCAAGTTCTGATTGTCACCATAGACGTGCGTACGGAGGGGGGGGGGGGGGGCGCACCTCCTATCATCTAAACGAGATGGGAGGTGCGGAGCAGCACCGCCAGTGGAGATCGCCGAAATCGAAACTGGTGGCCCTTGTACTGCGAAATTGTCCACCGCACGCCGGTAGGCAATCTCAGAGGCCTACATTGGCGCCTGCCTTCTGGGGGAACATTTGCATGGTTGTGACACTAGATAGCGCTTGGTCCACACCTGTCGTAGCGTTTTGGTCATCAAAAATTATGGCGCGTGCCTTGTTGAGGCCGGCGCGCATGCGCAGACTACCTACCCGGAAAAGGCCCAAGCCCCCCATACTTTGCTCAGTCGGACTTTCACATCATTTTTTTTTTTAATGCCCTGGGTTAAGGCCCTTCCACATGACACAAAATGCAGCGGTTTTCAGGCTGAGAATTCGCTCGCAGCGAAAACAAACAAACAAACAAAAAAATAAAAAAGGCCGTTTGCTCTTGCCGCAGCGGTCAGCGGCGAGCGGCCAACATGTTGGAAATTTTTCGCTCTGTTCGCAGCGGCGGAGCAATTTTTCGGTCGGGAGCCGTCGAAATAGCAACGGGCTGGCCGAGCCGTTAAAATTGCGTCGACGTGTTTGTTTCGGTGATGCCCGCTGTTGCACACTTTGAAGTGAATTTAGATGGGAAAAGTTATTAAAGGGCGGCACATGCGTACTCTTCGTTACCGTTCACGGAAACGTAATGATATGATAATGCACAAATTTTTACGTTACGTTTGAAGAATAGAGGTGGGTCTGCCACAAAGAACGGCAGCAAGAGAACTTGCGCACCGCGGCAGTCGCAGAGCGAAAATTGCAGACGATTCGCAGTCCATGTGAAACGAAACCTCCATTAGCGGCATTTGCGAACAAAGCGAATGGAGCGAACGGAGCGATTTTTTTCGCTGCAATCGCGGCATGTGAAACAGCCTTTACGCGTGTATTTTTGACGACAATGGTGGCCAAGGAGCTCTGATGTCGCATTCAAATAACTGCTTGCTTGCCACCTATTCAGCTAGCTGTGCGAGCGCCTGCATTCCGGCGAATGATATAGTTCCGTGGTCAGCTGCGCGTGAACTCGAGATAGTTTATTATCCTTCAGCTTGGCACTGAAGTTGAACGATTTGCAGCGTCTGAAACTTTGGTAGAAGACGACGGCTGCGCTTCTTGCTGCACATGACGTCACACGCGGCATGGCAAATGGCGGACGCCGGCGATGGGCGGGGGACTTGTAGGGCTTGTTTTGTACTGAAATATTCTTTTACGGCCCACATTTCATATTTGCATAGGCAGAATACACCCTATACTTCAAGTTTTCGCTGAAAACCACGAATTGTTGGGTGACTGTGTCATGACCCTTTTAAAGGGACACTAAAGTGAGAAACAATGACTTGGTTTATATTGATAAACTCTACTCTGAGAACTCTAGTGTCGTAAGTTTCACCACCGTAAGTTCATTATTAGAGGAAAAATCAAGGTAGAAGGAGGTTCATTTTTAAATTTGGCGCCGAAATCTCCGCACGTGACGTCACGGATTTCAAAATGTATTTTTCGTATTTTCGCGACATTGGCTCGATGAAATTTTCTGAAACTTCGTACGTTAGGTCTATTCCCCCCTCCCCCCCATATGACAATGTACTTTATTTTTAGCGATCAGGAACTACGCAGGACCTAAAAGACGCCGTCAAAATCTTCTACGTCACGGTGTCTGGTGCGGGAATCTCAAGGCGGCGTCTCCACCCGCATTTTATTTTCGCGCGTTTGCTCGCTTACCAAGCGTGGTCTCGCGATAAGAGTGGCGTTTTCGGGATTGTAGAAGTGTACTTTACGCAAAAAATCATTGTTTTCTTTAGTGTCCCTTTCTGGCGAAAGCCTTAGATACCTCATGAAGCGCCAAATTTGACCATTGGCGTCGGCGTCACGCGACGTCGGGGACGAGTGATGGAAAAAAAATCGCGTGATGGCGTCAGCATGTGACGTCAGGATGATGTCACTGTGACGTCAAGTGATGTAATCTCCCATGATGACATCGTCGCATGCCATCGCAGCTTCGCCAGAGGTGATCCGATTTGCATTACCTCCGATCACGGAGGTAATGCAAAAAACCAGGTCAGGTGTCTCCGATCTTGGAGGCAGTGCAAAACCACGTCAAATGGTTTCGAAGGTTGGCGGGGCGGGATCACTACATCGACAGAGAAGAAAAAGGATGGCTTTCGTCTTCGAGTAGTTTCAAGTGAATGCATAAGAGATCCTTGGGTGTGATAGGGGCGGGGGGCTGCGGTCGCAATTTTTTTCCCTGCGCACGCCTATGATTGCGATTACAGGAAATGAGCTGCACGAACTCGCCAAATGGTATAATACGACCAGCCTGAAGTTCATTGCGTGTTCCAATTTGTCAGTGTCACATTCTTTTTCATTCCGCTACGTACGCATTTCCGTGAGACCCTTCACTGCCGCATTCTTTTCACGTGATAGCAGAGTGACTTTCAAGCGAATCATGTTATGACTCACCGATTTCGGTGGCGTACGCGAAAAAGCAGGCGCCCGCGAGCGTACAGCAATGCGGCCCCCGGATGTCCCCTGGTCAAATGCGCATTTGTATGCGCCGTTTTCCAATAATTGATGATCTCTCGATTCGTTTATTCGTACCTCAAAGGTCCAGGAAGGACTTTACATGAGGGGTGGGCACAAGAAAGAAATAAGATAAAATAAATAACAAATATAAAAAAAAATATAAGCGGAACAACAACAGCAACGAAGAAAAACAGCAGTAGTACAAACTTAAAATGACGATGAATGACTCTTTAAAGCAGATTTAAATTGAACAAAGTTAGTTGATGTGGCGATGTGGGCGGGAAGGTCGTTCCGGTCTTGCGCTGTCTGATGAAAAAATGATTTCTGGCAGGTCTTAGTTCGGGTGCGTATTGGATAGACGGCGTTCGGATGATTATGGCGTGATGTCCGATGAGCAGGTCTGATGAATGCATTGTCTGGTGGTAAGGAATGAAAGAACTTGTAATACAGGCGGGATCGTCGGCGATTAGCCGTTTCTGATACGGCAATTTGATCTCTTATCGAGGTCGCTCGTCATGTCACGTTGCCATGTTTCATTGCTGCCTAGATATGAACGCACGAACGTCGTTGTTGCTTGTAGTAACTGAAGTGTTGCGCTGCTGAGCACGTGGATGAAGGTCTCATTTAGGGTTCCTCGATGCGCGCGCCCCCTTGGAGGGTGGATCCATTCCTTGAGGGGGTGAATGCCGCATTCCGATCGGCGGCCGCCATTCGGCTCCCCCGCCTCGTCGCGGCTGCTTGAGTGAGACAGGTGCGCGACGTTTTCTCGGATAAAATGCCCGGGTGTTGCGTGCCACCGTGCACAAACCACTCGCGAAATGGCTATAAGATGTTCAGATTTCCGAAAGATGCGAAAAGGCGACTCCTGTGGCTGGTAAAGATCAAGCGCGACAAGTGGCAACCCACGGACCGTTCGTGTTTGCGCAGGCTGTTATGCCATTCCAGCATTTGGAGAGTTATAACTCGCCGCGCTTACCCTGGCCTTCTCGCTCGACGTAACTCGCCGCAACATATACGTTGCCGAAAGAATACTTTCGGGGCACTCACTCTTCTCGCATTGTAGGTCCAGAAACGACGCCTTGGCGTTTCTCAGCTGGTTCCCGGACGCGTATTGCCGAACGGTGACGGTGTATGTGCGTGTACGTGTTTGCGTGTATGTGTGCGCATGTACGCATGATTGTGCGTGCGTGTGTGTGCGTGTGTACGCTTGCGTGTCCGTGTTTGCACGCGCGTGTGTGTGCGCATGAGTGTGCGTACGTGTGTGTGCGCGCGCCCGTGTGTGTGTACGTGTGTGCGCATGCATGTCGGTGAGTGTGTGTATGCGTGCGTGTACGTGTGTGTGCATGCGTGTGTGGGTTACTTATGTGTGCGCGTGTTTGTGTGTGCGTGCGTCTCTGTACGTGTACGTGTGCACGCACGCGCATGCGTGTGTCTGTGCGTGTGTGTGTATGTATGCGTGTACGTGTGAGTGCGAGCCAGTGTGTGTGTTCGTATGTGCGCATGCGTGTGTGCATATCTGCGTGCCTGTGTGCGTTTGTACGTGCGTGCGTGCGTATACGTATACGTGTGTGTCTGTGTGTGCGCATGCGTGTGTGTGCGCATGTACGCATGATTAAGCGTGCATGTGTGTGTGCGTTTCTACGCGTGTGCGTGCATGTGCGTGTTTACGCGTGCGTGTGATTGTGTGCGTGGGCGCGTGCGTGCGTGTACGTGTGTGCATGATTTAATGCCATAAATTTCATGATTTAATGCCATAAAAGTCGTATGTAGAGCCCCAAATAGTATGATATGTATTCAACAATTTTTGCCCATCTGTTATTAACAGTAAGGTAAAAGAGATGAAAACAAAATTCAGAATACTGTGCGTTGCAGAATGCGGTCCCTAAATGGGGTAGCTGATGAATAATTCGACAACAAGATCTGAAAATATGGTGTGCAATCACAGTTTTTCTCTTTTCTCGTGACATCACGTGATTTCTTTTTTTCTGTTTTTGACCGGCAGGCAAACTGTTTTTACACTTTTGTGAAAGGCACAAAACACACAGACACAATGAAAGGCCATGGGACTTGGGTGCGTGTGTTTCGCATCTTTAACCAATATAATAGTTACCGACTAGCCCAAGAAGATGCTAATTGAAAGTGTTAACGTGGCTGGCGTGGACGGTAGTTTTCTGCTGCGAGCAACTCCAGCTGTAATGTAGCTTTAAAAATAAAGATAAGAGAATAGAAATCTGAAACCTTCACACTGCCGATGCGAAAACTTAGTATTTTTGTCATGGTGTTTGAGTACCACTCGTTTTGACGCAACGAACTCTGCATGCAGCCGCGCGACGCCCGTTGGCTGCCTCTCGTGGCTATAGGCGGCCTGCGGAGAGGGCATCGTAATGGCGGACGCCGTAGCAGACGACGCTGTTGTCTCCACCCTCCACGGCGGCGGAGGGGAGCGCGCGCGTCGAGGAACCCTAGTCTCATTCACGGCATGGAGGAAGGAAAAAAATGAGGAGGGAGCACTGAGCAATGCCAAAGATAGATAGATAGGTAGATAGATAGATAGAAAGAAAGAAAGAAGGAAAGAAAGAAAGAAAGAAAGAAAGAAAGAAAGAAAGAAAGAAAGAAAGAAAGAAAGAAAGAAAGAAAGAAAGAAAAAAATCACGCCATATCCACGAAGTGAATGATGATGCGTGGGCGAAGCGCGATCGTTTTCATCCATGGCAGAAAGAGAATGTGTGGTCTGGAACGCGCGTATACTTGTTCTTGTTCTTGTTCACCTATCAGTGTGGCTCCCACCCACTGTGGGGGGATTGGCCAAGAATTGAGTGGTCTTATATACTGTCACGGAAGTTTAGAATAATTGAGGCTATAGAATAAAAACCTCATAAATTTTATATGAAATTTTGATGGTCGATCAAATGTAAAAAAAACTTCATGGTCATCAGCTTCATCGTCATCGTTATCACGTGTAGTGGGTACATTCCACTACACTGGAACGCGCTTATACTTCATCGTTATCACGTGTAGTGGGTACATCCCACTATACTGCGTCATCGTCATCTTTATCACGTGGAGTGTGTACATTCCACTATACGTGGCTGCCTGCCTACTACAACTACTGCTACAGAGGAGGGACAGACCCACACCCTAAGGAGCTTCGCCCCTAAAAGTATTACGTCACGCATGCACATGTCAAGCTTTGCTTGCCTACGTTTTTGCCATGTGGACAGCGCTACCCGCACGGAGAGCTAAAGGAAGGAACACACGCGTGCGCTAACTGACAACTGGTTTTATTTCTTTCACGCATGTGGTTAATACACACACACACACACAAAATAAAAAAGGATGACATGACAGATACTTGTCGTGTGAGGGTGTCATTTGATTAACCCATTCAAAAATTGCACTTCCTTATCAAGCAAAGCAGGATTTCGTACAGGCAGGATTTCGTACAGGCTTCTCAACAACAGACCATATTCATACTATCAATCAGGTGATAGAGAAATGCGCGGAATACAACCAACCCCTATACATAGCCTTCATAGATTACGAGAAGGCATTTGATTCGGTGGAGACATCAGCAGTCATGCAGGCACTGCGGAATCAGGGCATCGACGAAGCCTATATAAACATAATGGAAGAAATCTACAGCGGATCCACAGCCACTATAGTCCTCCATAAAGAAAGCGACAGAATCCCAATAAAGAAGGGCGTACGGCAGGGAGACACGATCTCTCCAATGCTATTCACCGCGTGTTTACAGGAGGTTTTCAGGGCCCTAGATTGGGAAGAATTAGGGATAAGAGTTAATGGAGAGTATCTCAGTAACCTGCGATTCGCTGATGACATTGCACTGATGAGTAACGCGGGAGACGAATTACAGCTTATGATTACTGAACTGGATACGGAAAGTAGAAGAGTAGGTCTGAAAATTAATATGCACAAAACTAAAGTAATGTGGAACGATCTTGGCAGAGAACAGCGCTTTGCGATAGGTGGCGAGACACTGGAAGTTGTAAAGGAGTACGTCTACTTAGGACAGGTAGTAACCGCGGAGCCGAACCATGAGAGTGAAGTAACTAGAAGAATAAGGATGGGATGGAGCACATTCGGCAAGCATTATCAAATCATGAATGGTAGCCTACCACTATCCCTCAAGAGGAAGGTATATAACAGCTGCATCTTACCGGTACTTACCTACGGAGCAGAAACCTGGAGACTTACAAAGAGGGTTCAACTTAAACTGAGGACGACGCAGCGAGCGATGGAAAGGAAAATGATAGGTGTAACCTTAAGAGACAGGAAGAGAGCAGAGTGGGTCAGGGAACAAACGGGGGTTAAGGATATCATAGTTGAAATCAAGAAGAAGAAATGGATATGGGCCGGGCACGTAGCACGTCGGCAGGATAACCGCTGGTCATTAAGGGTAACTGACTGGATCCCAAGAGATGGCAAACGCGTGAGGGGGGAGACAGAAAATTAGGTGGGTAGATGAGATTAAGAAGTTTGCAGGTATAACGTGGCAGCAGAAAGCACAGGACCGGGTTGATTGGCGAAACATGGGAGAGGCCTTTGTCCTGCAGTGGGCGTAGACAGGCTGATGATGATGATGATGATGATGATGATCAAGCAAAGCGGTGGAGGTCTGGCTGACGCTCGCACTTTGCTTCACATGCATATACGCTTCCCCAGTCTCGTGATTGATTTGGCTTTTACTCGTCTACATGTCCATTCCTTTTTGCCCTTCCGGATCGCGCTGCTCGCATAGGAAAATTATGTTCAATTACCAAGCCCAGCTTGCCGTTTTAAAGCGATAGCGTCAGAGAACTTGTCTCGCAGGAATTCCGGCGTTGGTGTCGTTGGTTGTAAGGAAAAAGCCTAGAGATGCAAATCAAATAGATAATAAGATCTGCGGTTCGAGTGGGAATCGAATTCAGGACTTATGCGGGTGAAGCAGGCGTTCTACCACATAGCCACGCCTTTACTTGAATCTGTCTCACAAAGAAAACCCTATATAAAGGCCACGTAGTGCGAGGAGTCTGCTTGATGCGTGTAATATTGAGTGGCAGAAGCGTATAAGATTTCACCAGGCGTCCAAGCACGTGAATTGGGCAATGAGTAGTTTGACTAAAGGCCCAGCATCTACAAAGCACGTCGGCGTAATTAATCATCATTGTCATCAACAGCATCAACAAAGTGTGCAGCTGCGCAATCCGCCTTCTCCATTTTCCTGTGCTGCCCTCTGCCGTTTTGGTAGGGGCCGGGAGAACTGGCATTGCTAGAACGAAGGCCTCCGAGACCAGGAGGCGTTTCGCGACATTACCGCTAGGGGAAGGGCGCATGCGCCGTGGTATTGTGAAAAAAAAAAAGCGGATTACGCGTGTTGCCTCACGGACGTGTAGTGGATATACTTCGCCAATTCGTAAATGGAAGAATTACGGCGAAGTGGGTACTTCGGAACTGTAGTTGCAGTAGGCATTCTGGGATAGTTTGAGACGACCCTTGTTACGCGCACTGACGTTCCTTTGGTTGCGGCGCGGTGTCCAGCGTGAAGTGAAGCCAGGCTAACGATTGACAAGGCGTTGCCAACGGCGCTCGATTACGGTGTTGCGTTCTAGTCTTGAAGGCGAAGCTCAAGTGTCCTCCAAGTTTTGCGGGCTATTTTTTTTTTTACTTTGCTTGCCGTCATTTTCCCGATAGAAAAATGGAACCTGAAATTCTTTGGCAAACGTTATGTCGAACAGTCGCATGCAACGTGTTTGTCTATTTGAGTTCAGAGGGCTGCAGTTAGAATGCAGCGAATATTTTGGCCGAATGACAGACGCTATAAGACCGTTTTTTAGATGTGAAGCATCTTATGGCCGAGCTTAATTCGGTGTGTGGCGTGACATCCCTTACTGCGCATGCGCAAACCCTTGCAAAAAAATAAAAATAAAAAAACCTCCTTTCGCCCCTCTCTCTCCTCTAGGCATCCCTCCCCGCGGCAACCACACCCTCACTGCGCATGCGCCTCCCCTCCTCTCTCCCCTCCTACGCTCTCCCCTCTAGACATACCTGCCCGCGGCGCCTACACTCCCACTGCGCATGCGCGTCCCCCCCTCTCCTCTCCTACGCTTCCCCCCTCTCTCCTCTAGGCACCCCTGCCCGCGGCGTCCACACTCCCACTGCGCATGCGCGTACCCTCCTCTCTCTCCTCTCCTACGCTCCCCCCTCTCTCGCCTCGCGACGCCGACGCAGGCAGCGTCTGCTAGCGAGTTTCTTGGTTGAAAAAACCGACTGCTCGCGCTGCACAACCGTTCACTGGCCACTCCGTATATATGGCAATGGATTTCGACCTGCAAGGTGGTGCCGGTGGGAGATTTCTCCTGTGCGCTGTTGAACAATAAAAATTCGCAGCGTGCGCGTTAACTAAAAGCGGACTGCGGGTCTCTGTGTACAGTCGGAGTCTTCTGTCTCTCATTGCCCATTAGCAGCGATTGATATGTTCCAGTAGGAAACACCGCTCCATCACTGCGTGCTTTGCGCTTCCCCAGTTTTCTCTCCTGCGCAACGCTGCGATGAGCGCCAGCGTCAACGCCGCCGCCAGTGTAAGCGTTAGCGCCCGCTGCTTCACATCTACACACGGTTCCCTTTAGCGGGAGATGGTGTAATTTTTTTTAATTTAATATCAAAACATGGGAAGGTAGAGCTGCGTTAGCAATGGCTATACCAATATCATAAAACTGATGTCGAATCAACGATCAAGCAAAGAAAGGACAAATGAAAATAAAATAAAAATGCAATAATCAATAACCAACAGTGCAGGCATACGATCGCCAGCGTATAAAAAGATAACTCCGCGGGCCGTTAACTGTTTTTTCCTATGCACTGCCATATTGTGTTCTTACTTGCATCACATAGCTGCTCTTAAGTTTCACCGTTGATGTTTCATTATTACGCAGCGCAATTGATTAGGTCTTACACTGGAACTTTTAGGCCAAGGGACCAGTCGCATTGCACGGTTCACATAACTTAATAAACGAGGACTTCAACCTCCTTGTAAGCATTAAGACTCTGTCTTTTTTAAAAGCGATAACTATCAAGAGCGAATTCAAGAGCGAAGAAAATGAATCTCAAGCGTCCTACAAGTTTTCTTTTTTTTTTCGAAATCTATGCAGCCTCTTGTAAAGCTACGGTCCTTTACGTGTCATTTCTAGCTCAGACACAGCATCCTAGCCGACGTGTTGCGTCATGCAGTATGCTAACATGACAGGCTTTGATTTGGTAGGTGTTGTCATTATACACACCCCAGCGCACCGACTACCTCAAGCGCATGCGCAGTAGCGAAGTTTCAGAGGGTCTCAGTTCCTCATTCCACTGTGCAGTCGTGGCGGCGTCGGGCATCGGAACCTTATTTGAGCGTGTGCATACCGTAGAGCTAGTTACAGCTGGTAACGGTTCGTTCGTTTCACGACTTTCCAGTTTCGAAGTACTACAAGCCCGGAAGGAACGTTCTTAGTCATTTCGAGTGCACGCAAGCTCGAGTAATCAATCCAGCTGACAGTGGAAACCGTCCCAGGTGTGACGGACGCGCGCAAGCACGCGCACGGACATTCATTCGTCAGCGGCGATTCGCGCTGTGCAGCTGTCGTTTATGTGCTGGCTATTCTGCCTCTTCATCGTGGCCTGTCGACTCTTGACTCGTACTTCCGCCCTGTCTTCGCTCGTGACTTCTTCATTAGATACGCCATAGTGACTTTTGAAGATGAGAGACCCGAACTACAAGTCGGTGAGTTCGTCTTGGTGATCACGATGAACCTTTGTTACAGTCGATAGCGACTCAATGGGATAACTCTTGAAGATAATTATTTGCTTTACGATCGACGCTGAAGCGATATTTGATGTCTTAGCTATTTCGCGTGTCCTTCTGTGGTCAAGCGATGTCGGAGTGGTCTGTTGACATCTAGTTTTCTTTTTAGCTGGTTCTCTGCTGACCTGCAATTGCTGGACCTCCTGCACTTTGCGAAATGCGTAGCCATTTCTGACATCGCTGCAGCAGCCACTCTAGAGTCAGTCGCGGACGCGATGCAAATTTACGCGATCTCACGTACGATGGGCACGACCCAAATGCTGCCTGCTATGAAATTGTGTGGTAGCATTGTTGCCCAATATGGCCAGCGCGAATAAGACACAGTACTGGAAGAATGTACGCGACCCAAGCGAACTGTTCTTCTAGTCGTGTGTCTTGCATCATGAATATAATCCAACTCACCCAATTTGGTACCTTACTGTAGCAGTGTGACCATATCGGGTGTCCTTTGGGAGAACAAACGATTCCTTTCTTTCCATTCTGCAGTGTCGATGAAAATTCTCTGTTTCAAGTGCGTACGTGTAGTCAAAATAGGCGGAGTAAGTATTCATCCTATTCACATTGGACAGTCATTGTGTGCTTCCTTTGATCGCGCTTTGAAAGCGAGGTTTATGTGGTACAAGAGGTCTAACTGTTCCTGATGGTCTGATTTTCCTGTCTTGACGTTATACCGCCCCGGAGAACACTGTCGGATTCTCGGGCGGCCAGCGATTCTATCTACGATCAAGCGTTGCTCAGTGTCACAGCTAGGCACTGAGCTTAGCGATCAACGCACGTCTTAGCTTTATGGATTTTTTTTTTTTAAAGCTATCCTGATCAACATCCCAAGAGGCGTTTCATGCCAATAATTATGTTTCCATAGACTTGCTCATTTGCTCTTAAACATGACAGGTATGGGTTATAAGAAAGATATAACGCGGCCAGTTTTGCCACTCAGTTAAGGTTCATTCTTCTGCCTGCCTTTTTAACTCGCATTTGCTGCCAGAGAGCGGCTACTTAAAAAGATAATGAGATTAGTGTTTGGCGAGGCGAACCTGAGTACGTCATTCCGATATATTCAGAACACTGAAATCATACTGCTCGAAGAAATCAGTGCCAACTTTTCGAAAAAGAAATAACTTCGAGCATTGCTTTTCAGTTCTGCCATACTGTCTGCTAATTATAGACATGCGCAGTTTCGACATTGCGGTTGATGGCACGCGTTTGATTCGCGAACGGTAAATGATATCTGACGACGAGCTTTTTTAGTCAGTCAATCAGTGTTTATTTTTCACCATACATGTTCAACGGTGAAAAAGTTGCGTATATCGCAGCTTTACGTTCGCTCTGCCTGAAATCGGAAGTTCTGCGTACTACGTCATGTCTACCAGTGGCGTAAATCCAGAAAAATCACGAGGAGGGACACGTATCTTGCCATGGCGGCCATTTAGTTTTTATTTATATAAAAATTACAATCATGCCATGAAATAAAACTTTAAAAACGAGCATGAATTCCCAGCTCATGTAACTGCACTGTTCTGTTGAGTTTTCTCTAAAATTGGTCGAGCGGCATTTGCGATTTCAATGGCCTCCGACAGCTGAGGGGTATTGAACGCAGGCCTGCGCACTACATAATAAACAGGTATCAACAGAAAATACTTCATTGCACTATACTTAAATACAATTCAAATATATGACGTTTGAAAGATAAATCTCAATGGGGGACACTTGCAAGGGGTGTCTCCCCCCAAGCCAGAACATAAAAGGGTCAGGTTCCTCCCCCCCCCCCTTCCCTCCGTGGTTTACGTGAGGCTGTCTGCAATGGATAGATGGGTGGAGCTGCACCCTGGTGATCGGGCGGCGGCTCACGCCACCTGGCCGTAACCAATAATGTATGTTAACTCTGTAGTGAAAGAGTAAATTTCACTCGTGCCTTGACTTCAGCCACCAATCAGATAATCTCCTGTTGATTATTTCTACCTGCTTTAACTCTATTTTTTCTCCACCGTCCCTAAACCCCAATGCTTTGAAAAAATTTAGCCCCATTGCCTTGGACTGCAGGGTGGGGTTCTTTGCAGAAAAGTATCAGGTGTTCAGCTGTTTCCTCCTCCTCTCCACGCGCACCGCATATTGTGTCTATCCCCCTTTCCAAGCCCCCTACTCCTCTCTAACTTTTCCTCCACCTTTTCCCCAGCCCTCCCCTAGTGTCGCTATTGTGTCCTCGCCTGAGAGACAGTTACTGTGTCACTTCCCCATCTTTCGCCTCTTTCCGAACCCAGGAATCTCTGTACCATTGTACTCGACTCGGTACGTCTTAGTCCGCTAAAGTCCCGCCCTGACTTCAAACAACGCCGGAAGTACAATCACCAGAAGTGCAGCACCGTCTACTGTTGTGTAGAGCACGACAGAAGCGAACTTCAGTAACACGCTCCAACACTAGAAGCTGCTGCTATGTTGTACATACCTCTAATGTTTAAAATGCAACAGCGGGAGCGTGCAGCCGATGGTACGAGAAGCGCCTCCCGTGGGCGCCGGTAGAAGCAAGCTGTTGCATTGTGGTATACGAACGCCAAAACACAACATTAAACAAAGCCACAAGTGCGTTCGAAGCCGCAAGCATGAAGATTAGGCAAATCCGTGTACTACCCAACATTCGCATGGTGGCTGAACGATTTCAGCGCCTGAGTAACCTCTAGTTAGGATTGGGAAACTCATGGTTTACGCATGAAAACTGCTTCCGGTCGTGAACGAGCTGTTCTGCTGTTCACCTTAGCGCTAGCGGTGCGCTGCAAACCTGGCGTGCTGCAAATGACGGTGGGCATAGCCGAGTCACTTCCGTCAGCACACAAAAGCGCGCCAACACTGCAGCGCGCCACTGGCGCCACGGTGAACAACATAACCGCTCATAGCGACTCGAAGCAGTAATGATGTGTCAAGAACACTCTCACCCTCGCGCTATTCCATAATGCAACAGTTTGCTTCCACCGGCGCTCACGGGCGGCGCTCCTTGTAACAGCGGCCACGCGCTGCCATCATCGCATTTCAATCCGTGAGTACGGTACAGTCGGCCGCAAAATAATACGGACAACATAATCGCGTTCCCAAGTTGCCGTCTGCACCGTCTAGTGACAAGTCGTCTGCAGTCGAGAGCATATCTGTGGCCGCGCATTTACCGGAGCAATGCTTTCGACAGCAGACGGCTCGCCACTATAGACGGCAATTTCGGCACGCTCTCGCGTGGTTCGTATAACTTTGTGGCCGACTGTACGTGTGCGTAGCGTGTGTAGGACTACGAATTTTGTCTCCCCCGCACGCCGACGCTTCATCGGTGCCTCTTTATGCCACAGTACACGTCCCCCCGAATGCTCTACAAAACAACGGATGCCGCTGTACCTCGTGGCAGGTCCATTTCATCATTACCTGTCCTCTTTGTGTGTGTTCGGGACGATTCGCCGAGCCCAGGGATAATGGCGGCCCTCAGCAGCTTCCGAGAATGACTAAGCGCGCGAGGTATACGGCAAACGAAATGAGTTGTTGCGACATTTTTGTGTCCGTCCCGCCAGGTGGTTTCCATCAGTTACGAAGTGCAAACGCTTGTTTTTTAACGCGAGTCGCAACCGCTACAATGATAGATGCGCGCGTGTGCAACGCATCCGCTGCCCCAGAAAAAAAAAAAATAAAAATAAATAAAAACACGCGTCTTTTTCTTTGACGTCATCATTGTGCAACTACGGCACCGTCACTCTGGCGCATTTCGATGCATACAAACCAACAAAAGAACGATTGTGCTCTTAAATCGGGGTTGACGTTAATAAAACCACGCTGGTCAGAATTAATTAATCCGGGATACCCAGCTGTGCCTGATGGTTATATTGCGGACTTGTCACGTAAACAAAAAAGCGAGTTGGGCTAGTTGGTGGATGTTCATGGTGTAAACTTTTTGCGCGCTACAAGTAAACGAAATCAACGAAGAAAGAACAGTGCAGCAGGGTAAGAACACGGGCAGAGAGAAGAAGCGGTGTGTCCATTTCTTCTTTCTGTCCGTATTCTAAACCTGTTGCGCTGTTAGTTGTTTTACGATTGGCCCGTAAACTCAAGAATTTTAATTTAAAACGACTGGTATGTTTAACGTCTTTGTCTGCGTTGTGCGCGAGCTCTCGTGCATTGTGTATTTTCAAGTGTTCGTCTTCATCTTATTATTATTAAAGTAGGAAGGAACAGGAGAGAAAGGAAAGGCAGGGATGTTAACCAGTCTAGAGGGACCGGTATGCTACCCTACACTGGGGGAAAGGGATGGGGGAGTTTTAAAGATATTATTAAAGTAGGAATAGTACAGGTGGGAACGGCATGAACGGGATGCGTACAGATAATTGATTTTGAGCAGTTAGCGTTGGTGAATGAACACAAGAAAACAACGAGAGAAAAAGACATACAGCTGAAGCAAATTATGTATTCCAAAAGGTATAGACAATGAGTGCTAGACACTCGTCAAATGGCGAAAATGGTCAGTAGCGGATAAAGTCAAACCAAAGTTGTGGTGCACGTGACAAAAGGAAGTGTTTGAGCGTGTTAGCGTGAACTAAACAAAATGAATGAAATTAAACAGAAAGATTGTTACATTCAAAGCATGGGAAACTACGTGTAAAATTTTCCTTTATCAATTGTGACAGGACTGCATTTACGAAAGCCAGATACGGCGCTAATGAGGCGGTGAAAGAATTCTAGCGATTCAATTTGATAACGCCGCAATAGTTATCTCTTCCATAGTTGCATTCCCGCTTCTCCTTCCTGCGTCGTAGCGTAGACATGCAGACTGTGGTTAAAGTCTGAAACCTGCGTTTTTTTTGTTTTTTTTTTTTTGCCCTCTCACAAGCCACTCAAGCTGACATACGTTGTTATCAAGCTTGAATCATCATACACAGCTGCACTCGCTTTGCGCAGACGAGAACATGTCGCGTTACGGTGGCCATAAAGCGCGCTGTGCGATGGTCTGGCCATCACATCCATTTGACAAGGGCGCACTGGCAATTATATATAGCTGTCCAGATATCCTTACGCGACATCAAGCAGCCTCCACTTGGGCTGTCGAGTACCGGAATTATGCAGGGAATGAGACGCTCTCTTTTTTGCGGAAACCTGTACCCGATGACTAAGCGGTTCGTCACCCTGCATATCTGTGCCGAACTGTACTTTAGGTGCATACGCGTAGCTACGATATCCCGCGTGGCAGCCCGTGCGCGCATCGTAGATTTTAACGCCGATGAGATGCGAAGAGTGACATAGTCGTAAAGATAATGTATGCAGTCGGACTCAACGTGAATGCTGTAGGAAGTGTTGACGTGCACTTCGGCGACGCCGCCATTGACGGGCAGGCAAGCGCTGGCGTTCGGAACGCACAGCCTGCTCGGCATCTATGGTGGGAAAGGAAAGCTTCTTTTGTGATGCAGTCGTGGCCTCTCCCCCCCTCCCTCCTTTCCCTCCTCTTCACCCTCACTTTTCTTTCCCGCTCCCTTGCCATACTATATACTACACATGACTATGCTTTGCTTTACCCTCTCCCGCCTCCTTTGCTTCCTCCTCACCCTCACTTACTATTCCAGCCCCCCTTGCTAAACCGTACTATACTATACATGGTGGTGCTATACATGGCTATGCTATAGATGATTTTGTCGGCGTGGCACCAAGTGACATAAGACGACGGATGACAGGTGACAAGTCGACATTGCGGCGCGCTGTTTTTACACGAAGGAAGACGCACAAAAATACACACGTAGTACACAACACGAGCGCAATTAGTTGGTTGTGCATAGTTGACGCCCAACTAGCCCCTACTACTATGGCCCTTCTAGCTGATAGGTGACTGCATACGACAGCCCGGGCCGTAAGGTGCTTCGCACTTAAAACACGGTTCCATATGTCTTGACGTTGATATGAAGCAATTAATGCAATTAATCTTCATTAATCATCGAGACAGTTATCCTGATCCTTACCTTGTGTAAACTTGCACTCCGATATTATATGCATCCGATATTGAACCAGAACCATCGACTTCGAACTTGTCTAATTTCTACAAGACTTTTTCTGAACATTCGCAAAACCGGAAGTAAGTGCTAGACCGGAAGTGCTTGGAAGATAAACAAGTCTCACTCGTTGCTTGTGCCCCTAAAAATAAAAAAACGGGTCTAGCTTGCACTAGTGGCGCAAGGCTAAGATACAGCTGAGCTCATCGGTTTCCTGCTGGTCCTGGCCATACGAAGTGATGCCAAGTGGTACAAAGTTATACGAACTAATGCCAAGTGATGCCAAGTTCCAGTCGAGTCCAGCACTCTCACCGCTGCTGCCGCACTAGTCAAGCAGTCTCGCTTGGCAGCGAGTCGCGATTCGCGGTAAGCGCTTTCCTCATCGGCAGTGCGGACCTTCCTCGGTCTCCCCCATGTCCGCGTCTGGCACCGCGCGCTGCCGCCACGCGCTGGCTTTATACAGAACGAAGGAGCGCATGCGCAGTTGGCCTTGACGTGACGTCTGGCGCGACCAAGTGGTTGCGCGCGCGCTTGGTGGCGGAGCGATGCAAGGGTTAGCGAAGCAGGCGCACAGCTGTGCAGCCTGGTTGCTAGGTGACGCACGGTGACGTCATCATGGCGTGGAGCCTTTTTTTAAATGCGAATGCATTTCATAGTCAGGCTATGTCAGGCATCCGGCGTTGGCGTTGTGCGGCGTTGGCGCTGTCCGCGGAGGAGGAGGAGGATAGGTTGAGGAGGTGTGCGCGCCGGCAGGTGTTAGATGTGAAGCATCTTATGGCGAAGCTTAATCCGGTGGTGGTGGTGTACGGCGTGACCGCCCTTACTGCGCATGCGCAAACCCTTTCAAAAAAAAAATAAAGATAAAAAACCTCCGCTCTCTCCCCGCGGCAACCACACCCTCACTGCGCATGCGCCTCCCCTCCTCTCTCCCCTGCTACGCTCCCCCCCCCTTTCTCCTCTAGGCATCCCTGCCCGCGCCGTCCACACTCCCCACTGCGCATGCGCGTCCCACCTCTCTTCTTCTCTCCTACGCTCCCCCTCTCCCTCTCTCGCCTGGCGACGCCGACACAGGCAGCGTCTGCTAGCGCGTTTTCTTGGTTGAAAAAACCGACTGCTCGCGCTGCACAACCGTTCACTAGCCACCCCGTATATATGGCAATGAATCTTGACCTCCAAGGTGGTGCCGGTGGGGAATTTCTCCTGTGCGTTGTTGAACAATAAAAATTCGCAGCGTGCGCGTTAACAAAAAGCGGTCTGCGGCGGAGCTCGGCGGAGCTATATATGAAAAAAAAATTTAAAAAATAAATAAAAAAGTTAAAAAAACAAGAAAAAAGCAAAAAAAAAAAAAAGCGCTGCGCCGTGCTCCCGACCGGGCTGCAGAAATTAGGCGCCTTCCTTCTCACCCACACATCACATCTCCCTGCCCTAACTTCCCTCTCTCACCCCTTGCTATACTATATATACACGGCTACGCTATGCTTTACTCTCCTTTCCCGTTCCCTCACTTTCTTTTCGCATCACTTTGCTATACTACACTATGCATGACTATACCATGCTAGGAGCTGCTTGGCAGATACCCGCTTTCTGTGGTGCATAATCCTGTGTATCTTTCTTACCTCTCTTCTTCTGTCTCTCTTTTCTCCCCTTTATCCCTTCCCCCAGTGCAGGGTAGCAAACCGGACGTGCGTCTGGTTAACCTGGCTGCCTTTCCTTGCATCTCTCTCTCTCTCTGTGGCGCATATCCGCGCAGTTTTGTGCGCACGATCCCGGAGTTTCGCATAAAATCTTTGCTAGCTGTTACACACCTTACAGTCTTGGTAACGCAATTAATTAGTCTATGACCACCGGTGCAAGTCTGTAGTCTTCAAGAAGATGAGCACCGCCTTCGTCATCTTTACCCGCGATGACCCTTCTCTCTCTTTCTCCATCTTTAAAACTCCTTTTCCCCAGTGTAGGGTAGCATACCGGCCCTTCTAGACTGGTTAACATCCCCGCCTTTCCTCTCTCTCCTGTTCCTTCCTTCCTTGCTAGCTGTTGGGAATTGCGAGAACGCAACCTCAATAATGAGTGTATGCTCGTTTGAAGGTTCATCAACCTCACGTGGTGGGAGCGTGCATGACGACCTTTGCCACGCAAGCTTTGCGTTTGATTTGCATTCCGCAGGAAAAACGAAAGACCATTCCTCCTGTGAGTGGAGGCGGTAATCCCAGTTTGTGGGCTCGCGACGTTGCATCCTTATCGCGCTTACTGCGCTGGCTGATAAAGCCGAACTGCTTCCGGGCTTCCGCACTTGCCCGGTTCAAACCGGTTCCTAATTTCCTTCGACAGTGCAAGAGAGGCACAGACAGGAACGCATTCGCATGCATGGCGCCAGTGCTCTCTCGCCGTCAACTGTGACGTATGCAAAACCTGTGCTGGCCGCGACGTCAGGTGATAACTGTGATCGAGATTGCATTACGTACGCTTCCTCCCCAGTTAGACTATGGAGAAATCTGGTCTACAGACAATTTTACACAAGACATATTGACGCTGCAACGTTGGGCTGGTACACGGCTGTTTTGTAAAATAGTAGTATCTCTTGACGTGAATTTCTAAGGTCAGGAAAGGCCGAATGCACCAAGCCAACCGTTTTTATGCGCACACGTCCAACACAGCACTGTTTGTTCAGTTGTTAAAGATGCTAAGTGGCAAGCGGGAAACCAGTCCGTAAAGTAGTCTATAAACTACGGAATTTTAGACAAATTGATTTAAGAATTTGCCTCTTAAGAAATAAAAAAACAAGACGAATTCCACGCATAGTGAGGTTTATTTCTTCTGCCGTCTATACAGACCTCGACGATCCTGTAATATATTGTGATTAGCGCGTCCTGTTTTTGATATGCAGGACGACAGCTGGTTCTAAGAAAGCCTGCATTGCCGTATGCTAATCTGAAAAAAAAAATTAACGCTCTCAAAGCGTGGAGCATCGAGATGGGCGTATCATCAGTATTCCAAATAGGTGTCTCACGAGGCGCTAGGCGCGTTTTTTCTTTACAAAAAATAAACTTCAAAAAATTCCATAAAAGTACAACTCGTGGCAGTCCCATTAGATAATGTCGCACGATATATAGAAAAGAAATTCGTTTAATTTGTAGCGCTTATGCAAAGTAGCTCAGAACGGCAGTGAGGAAAAGAAAGTTAAAAAGAAAGAAAATAAGAGGAATGGCGGGAAAGTGCAGTGATACGCTCATGCATGACTTCTCGTGAGAGCGTGGCTTTATTGCATGTTTCTGAAAGTGGCGCGCACAATTTTTTTCTTTCTGATTTTCTTGCCATTTTCTCCAATTTTTTTTTAAAACCTTACGCGCCCCTTCTATCGCGCTGTCGCACCGACGCTATGCCGAGTATGCGATTTCGCAAACGATTAGGTATGTATTTAAACACCGTAATATTTAACGCTCGTTGAATGTCACGCATTTCTTCGGTGGATATTGAGAAAGTCGCAATATTCTAGTCCCGTCACATCCACGTGAACTACTTAGATGACAGCTATAGTCGGCTTTACGTCTAAAAAAGAAAGAAAGAAACGCCGTCTCGAAGAAAGGTCGTTGCCATGAAAACGTTTTATATGGAATGAATATTCGGTATGGGTGATTGCTTCTGCAAACTAAGAATTTGGCTCTGGAAAAAAAAAAAAGAAAAAAGAAAACTTACAGGGTCCCTTATACAGGGTGTTTCAAGAAATGTGTCCACTATTTTTAAAAAAATCAGAAAAATGCGGTATTTGCTCGCTGTCTTCACAATTGCTTTTTCTGTAGCGGCAGGCATCTTAAAATGGTTGAAGACATGATTTGGGACAGTAATTAAGAAAGTTAAATTAATTAACTTTTTAATTAGCGGAGTTATGTTGTTAAGTCCAATGGGAGAATTGAAGTCCTTCATGCCAGGAACCCATTTCAGCTTTGAGATTTCGAAAAAGCGGCCTCTATTAATTATTGTGGCACAATGAAATCCAGGTAAATTCAATGGCGCAACCGAAACCGGAGCACCGATGAGCGCAACAAGCAGACGACTAGAATGACGTCACTGTTCGAGACAACGGTTACCGAGCTGCAGTTCTTCCCCGTTCGTTAACGTATGTGCGTATATGCGTGCTACTACTGCAAGCGCAGCCCACAGACTCACACTAGGAAGTCAGTTGATGGTTGATATAATGACGTTCACTCATTATGGACGTCTCAGACGAATATGGCAATTGCGCTCTTCCGCGTTTCGGTTTCGGTTTGGCCGCTGAATTCGGGAGAATTTCATTACTTCGCAATTATTCCTAGAGGCCGCTTTTTCGAAATCTCAATGCTGAAATGGGTTCTTCGCATGAAGGACTTCAATTCTCTCATTGGACTTAACCACCTAACTCCGCTAATTACAAAGTTAATTAATTCAACTTTCTTAATTACTGTCCCAAATCATGTCTTCAACCATCTTAAGATGCCTGCCGCTACAGAAAAAAGCAATTGTGAAGACAGCGAGCAAATACCGCATTTTCCTGATTTTTTAAAAATAGTGGCCACATTTCTTGAAACACCCTGTATATTCGCGCAAACCGACCCGAAGTCGAAAGCCATCTTTTTCTCCTACTCAGTCGATCTATTGATTCCCCCCCCTCCCCCCTCCTCCGAAACCTTTTTACAGCTACCCTAGTAGCGCTTAACGTGGCCTGAACGTTGAAGCAACTTTCTCAATGTTGCCGCAACGTTGCGTCAACATTTGGCGCTACTGGGGTAACGTGGTTTTACATTGCCTCCAGGATCGGACGCATATTGCAAGCTATCTGCACCTCACCTGGTTTATTTAGCATTGCCTCCGTGATCAGCCCACCGCAATTGACCAAGCGAACATGTGATGAAGACATCATGTGACGGTGCGTTATGTGACGTCACGATGATGTCATATGGTGAGGTCATCACCTGATGATTTTTTGCATCCCTCCCGTTGACGCCACCGACGATCAATACTGTCGTTTGATGAGATATGTAAGGCTTTCGCCTTACTAAAGGCGTGAGAGTTGTGGGGTCTCGAAAGACCACCGCTCTCGGAACTCACGGACGCAGTAGACGCCGTCGTGCAACCAAACAAGCATGTTTACATTTATTCATCTGCTTTTACATCAACGAACTCGCTAGCCGAATCAAATAGATATCTAGTGACCCGCTAAACAACCTGATACAATATGTCAATACAACACACAAGCAACATAACAGCAAGGTACCGCGAATGCGGCGTCGCCGACGTTCGACACACCACGAGGGATCCACGGGAAACGACCCGCGGTGTCGTCACCCACGGACCACCCGCAGGACACGTCCGTGCCGCGCGCCGCTAACCCAAATTTGGGGAGCGGCGCGCGGCGGGAGTCTCTCTCCAAAGAGAAAGACTCCCTACTGTTTCCTGTGCGCCCACCTAGCCTCGCCGCCGGGCCGCGCTGCTGGCGCAACCGCGCTAACCCTAACCCGCGTGAGCACAGCGCCACTTCTGAGTTGGCTGCTGTTAAACCTTAACTGCGGTTAATTCGCGAGACGCGCATGCGCCATGAGGCGCCAACGACTCTACAGGAGGTGATAGCACCCCCCACAGAATTCATTAATGCCCATCACACGACAGCGACTGTAGAGAAGACGCAAATACCGAGCTAACGTTCTACTGAAAGCTTTATTTCGCGATCACACGTGCTATTTATAGAAACGCAGCGGACCGATAACAAGGCCAAGTGGACAACAAAGATAGCGTACAGAACTCGCCCATGCCATCACTGCAGTCAGAACGTTTCTTGCCATTTCAAAGCGAGGACTCTATAGTCCAGATGCAACCAAGGAGGATTAAATTGGATGCAACTTAAAAAGTCCGGAAAGGCCCTGCCCAGGGCGACCGAAGCACAGCAGTCGATCGCTTCCGCGACTAAAAAAATAGTTCCATTCATGCATTAGGCAATGTTCTCCAAAGGCGGGATCGCCGGCCGTCCGGCGTATGACGTCAGTCTTGAGTGCGTGTCCATTAGTCCGCTTTTGAGGAGGAAATGCCGCGGACTTCTAAAGCTCTATCCAACTACAGAAACCTATTTTATTTATCTGACGAGGCCCCAGACGCTCGCACACTTCGTTCATTAATGTTTTTCGATTTCATGTACTCTCATAATTTCGCTGGTCATTCCGCCATTAGGCGTATTTACGAATGTGTATAACTAATGCCACTTCGCTATGAATGATGTATCAATTGTTGAGCTCGCATAAATCCACGGACTTCTTTTTCTTTTCCCTCGAGACTGTCTTTGTGGAACCTGTTCAAGCCTCGTCCTGCAAAAAGGTATGCAATGTCCAATTCCTGATGTAAATAAACACCAAGAAAACCAATAAGGTGAAAGAATGAACAAAAAAAAAAAACGCTGAAATAAAACTTCATAACACAAGGAAGATTTCAACATAAAAATCAACAATCAAATAATGCAGAGGCAAAGCAAATAGCGAGAATAAAATAAAAATAAAAAGTTCACCGGCTATTACGATACCGCGTAATGCGATTCCTGAGGGCAGGTGCGCTCCGAATTCGGAGGCGGCGCGCACCTCTGTATTCTGGTGCCGGTGGCGTTGAGCTTCTGCTCGGGCAGCTCATTTAGCAGCAGCGGCAGACGGCGTACTTCCACCAGTTCCGTCGCTCATTGATCAGAAAGAACTGCTTAAGACTATTTTGTATATATGTACACGGTTTACATTTGAGAAGAGAACGCCGGGAGTCGCGTGGCTTGCGCGGACAATTTCGAGCAGCCCATTTCACATCAGGGTACCGCAGGCACAGCGCAGCACGACTGCCTCGCTAACGGGGAGACCACGGAAGGTAGCGCGCGGGCGCTTTATTTCCATATACGGTATCGGTGGACGCCCTCGCCGCATACCTTAGTGATGACGTCATCAGCTATCGTACGACGGTGCGCACTACTGTGGCGTCGCGGGTGGCCACCGCGGAACCTGTCGTCTCGCCTCTGTCGTTCCCTTCTCCTCGCGCGTTCCTCGCTATCGCTGTCTTTCACCCACCGCTGCGCTCCTCGTCCGCTCTCTTTCGTCCTCGTTCGCGCTGCCGGTTACGGCCACGCCGACGCCGTACAACGCAGGAACGGACGTCTGAAGACCTGACCACACGTACGCTGCAACGCGTACGTGTGGTCAGGCCCTAAGAGCTGCGCTCTAAAAGTTGACGCTGCAGTCAATATTTCAAAACAGCTGAAAAAAAGTGCAACGTTCTTTTCATTCTATATATATGCCGTGTTCGAGTTATCGATCATAACTTTTTTTGATAAATTGAATAATGTGAGGCGCTGACGTAATCCTAGGAACTTATTGAAATACTTAATGATTGTGGTAGCAAAGTGTGATGAATTAGCTACGCCACAGATATTCCTATAACGCATGCCAATGGGAACGAAAAACTTGCGATGAAATTGGTAGAAATATTACGCTTTATTTTCTTATAAAGGAAGTATGCGATCTTAATGCGCATGTTCGAATATAACGAGCACACAGCCGACTTCAAATGCGTGCGCATAGAATTCCGGCTAATCACGCAGAATAAAAATTATTTACGATAATACGTATAACTGAGGAATGAAAACACGTGACACCTGGAGGGTCCTATATTAGAGCACATTAGCGACCTACTGTTTTCTATGAGACCCCACAAAAGTGGTCCACGTTAGTGACTTTTCTTAGTACCGCACAGTGTTTTATAGATGTCCGTTTAAAATTATGTCTAGCGTTTGTATAAGTTCTACTGACACCATTTCGAACTTTTAGTGTATAAGTGCCTCCAGTGTTTGTGTACACTTGTTCAATAAACTTTCCTTTTTCGCTTCGAATGCCCATCATAGGTCGGCAAATATTGTGGAGCTCACTCATAGGGACTCACTCGCACTGAGATTCGCCAAAATTTTCCTCAACCGGACTCACGTACTCGCACTCAGATTCACTAAGCTTTTTCTCAACCGGACTCAGTCGGTATCAGACGCGCGAAAATATTACTCACGGCTCTCTCTGAGTCTGGGTGAGCCGACTCATGAGTCCGTTAGCGTACAATTGGCTACTTCGAACATGGTGTCAATGCTCCGTAACACCAATATCACGCGTAATTGGGGACTCAAACGAGATATTTTTATCAAGAATTCTCAGGAAAGAGTTTCCGGGAGTTGGGGGGGGGGGGGGGGGGGGAGGTGACGGCACACACCCCTCCTCCTCTGTAACTCACGCCTCTAATAAATAAATATGGAACTGGTATACGAACAATGGTGCTTTGAAGTATGCGTGAGTCGGCGTGAGTATAAACGTGAGCCGACGCAAGGCTGATAGTAATGCTGAAGTTCAGCAAATAGAACCATAGATCAGCAAAAAAGTGTAGAGCTCACTCAGACTCACTCAAGAAATGCATTTCGTGCTTAGGGCTCACTCGGACTCAGACTCACCAAAATTTTTTCTCAACCGGATTCACTCGGATTTTGACTCACTATAACTTTTCTCAACCGGACTCGCTTGGACTCAAACTCACCACTATTAATCACCCGGACTCACTTATATTCAGACTCACGGCTCCATCTCAGTCTGGGTGAGTCTGAGTGAGTCGACTCGTGAGTGAGTTTGCCGAATTAGGGTGCACATTACCCTAATTGTCTCACTTTTTGACAGCGAAGCTGTTTTTAGTCGACCCTTTATCCGGCGCCGGTGGTGTAACGCTGGTAACATGGCCTTGCTGTGTGGCGAGACTGAGGCTCGGCGGAAAGGGCGAACCAATGAGAGACGCGTCTAAGGGGCTCGGGAGAGGCTCGGCGGAAAGCGCGTCAAAACCCAGCTGTTTGCGAGAAGTAGGTCACTGAGAGGCTCGGTGGAGTATAAAAGATGGTGTCGCGCTTCTTCGGGAGTTCCAGAATGGCCAAGTCTGCTCGTACTCACGAGGAAGTAACCGCCCGACGTAGGCAATAGGGAGACGAAATAGCCTGACAAAGGGGGGGCATCACTTTCGCTTTCACGGAGCGGAGCTGGCTGGATTTTTTTTTTTCTAAACAACCGAAACACGTAAACACTCAGGAGTCCAAAGACGGGAGTCGACGTCCTTAGTCCAACTCGGGAAGGAAAGTCGGAAGTCCATGTAAGGAGCCCGTTTAGGGAGTTCAAGCGGTTCAAGTTCATCTCCGCAGTCCAAGTCGGATTCACAACTCGATAGTCCGAGTCGGGAGTTCAGGCCACGTGCCTGAGTCATGAGTACGTGTGGCGAGTCAATCTGAAGTTCCAGGACTCTCCTCTCAGCTTCTTTCTTCAGAACCACGTTTAGAGAGAGAGAGAGAGAGAAAGAAAGGTTAAGTGAAAGGCAGGGAGGTTAACCAGAAGAAAATTTTTGGTTTGCTACCCTGCACTGGGGAAGGGGCAAGCGGGGATAGAAAGGTAACGAAAGAAAAAAAAAGAGAAAATGTAAAAAAAATATTAAAAAGGCAAAAAGAAAAACAAAAACACGCACACACACTGAAGCACAGTAGTATCATAGTCGTTTAGCGAGGCCTGCTGACCGCAGAAACTTCAGCAACGCCTTCGTCGCTTTCTGGTTGGAAGCTCGAACGTTCCGGTACTCCAAGATTGATTGTTCGGAAAGCGGCTGGTCATCGAGGCGTGCTAACGTTGCTGAGAGCTGTTGTCTCTGGGAGCTGTAGTGCGGGCCATGACACAGGACGTGCGCAATGGTTTCCTCACTGCCACAGTGACCACAGGAAGCACTGTCAGCCGTTCCGATTCGGTACGCAAACTTGTTCATGAATGACACTCCAAGCCACAAGCGGCCCAGGAATGTTGTTTTGGATCGGGATAGTCCGGAAGGAACGTGACGTTGAAGTGACGGATCCAGACGGTGAAGGCGGGTATGCAGGAAACCGGACGTGTTCCACACTGAATACGTTATACCACGCGCGATCGAGCGAATCTTGGAATGCTGCACCGGTTCTGATAGCGAAATGGCTATTGAAACACTGTTGTACCTAAATAAGGCATTCCATTGTGCAAAGCGATAATAAACCCTACTATCTCGAATAAACAAGAAGAAATGCGAAAAGGTGACGGCCTTACGGCCGCGTCATTGAAGGGCGTTCCGGACGCCTTCTCGATTGCTTTGACCGTGAATTCCGATACGAGTGAAGGTGCACAGAGGCGAAGTGCGCAGACAGCGAACGCGCCCCCCTTTTCCGCGTCGCCCTTCACCGACTTGTTCGGAGGCGTCGGGGGCTCGTTCGGCGACTCTCTCGATTAGCGAGATCGATAACGGGTATGCAAACCGGCTGTCGTTTTCCTGCTATTCCGCTTGGGCTGCCCTTTGCGCCTTGTCTGAACGAAGCCATGAATAATAAAAGCAACGCCGGAGAAGCGAGAAAGGGGTACAAAGCCGCGCCGCCTTTATGAGAATCGCTACTGCCTGTATGTCTGCGTCGGCGCATGCAGAGCGGGTAGTCTTGTATAGCGTGGGATTATAACGGCTTGCCGTCGCCATACGCTCCATCCGAACGAACTGTGTGTGCACTTCAACATCGTCGTTGGAATCATTATGTTTATGTACGCCACAGGTCGCGGTCTTCTTCGCCCAATCACCTCAGACTTGCTCTAGCTGATTCCAAGTTGTGCTTGAATTTTCGCTAAATATTTGACCCCGCCGAGCACAGCCGTTGTCAACGGCGCTTGGCTTCATTTGGCGCCGATAGATCGCCAGTCCTCCGCCCTTACATTTAATATGCCTGATACTATTTATTCCTCCCAATGGGAGCTATATATTATCTCTTATCCCCTCGTTTCGTCAAGAGGGCCTTAACGTAGCATAAATGTACATACTATTGAGAGGACATGTGCTGAAAAACTGTTATGAAGACTGCTCCGAGCGAGACAGTTTGTGTGTTATAATCACAACAGTGCTAAAGAGCCCGTCTCGCAGAAAATGCGGGTCGGTGTCGGCGGCGTTTTTCGTCAGAGAATAAAAAACAAACAAAAACCCATGGATGCCATGAATGAGTCGAACCCAGGTGTTCTGAGTGGCTGCCAAGTGTTGTACCGCAGAGCCACGCCAGTGCCTGAAACTGTTTCAGAAAAAAAACCCTGTATACTGTTGTCGTGTCGGAGTGACGCTAACAGACGAAATATTGCAAGGCAGAAGCGTAGAACCGCGCCAGGCATCCCACCATGTGAGTTGCGCAACTTTTGGGTGGTTTAAAGCTGCCCACCTATTACAGAGCGCTCTGCAATAATTCATTATCAGCAGCTGCATCAACAAAGTGTGCTGCTACGCACGTGCGCGTATGAGACACGTGGATACTTCGCCTTTACGCAAACAATAACAAGTCACTCGTGCTTTCATCAAAGGAAGCGAGTGTTGTGTCATAAGATCTGCGGGGCTGTGACTCAAGAGCACGGCAGGTGAAAGAGAAGACGATGCGAAAGGGGCTCCGATAACGCTATCGCGTTCCTCTCTTAAAGGCGATAGCTCCAATTTTTCATACGGCACTTGGCAGCGGAGACCGAGATCGGTCGCGTACACCTAGCGTATGCACAGTGTACTAAACGATTAAGCATTCGCGACCAGCCTTTCTGTAGTCCTCCCCGTAGTATATAATACCCCCCCCCCCCCCCCTCGTTCGTTCATGCAACAGGCGGCGCATCCTTAACGAAGTCAGCGCGTTTATTCAAATGAAGCCACAATACGCGTCCGGCGCGCCGTCGTCGCTTCGCTGCAGGAAACGCCTACTATAACGCTGTCCCGCAAACCACTCGAGTCCTCGACCATTTCTTTCCTTTGTCTTTCTTGTTTCCTCTCTCCCTCTCCACATCGCGGCGAGGAGGTCTTCACCTGGGCGCAGCAGGTCTATAGCCGACGAACTGTTATAGCTAGCCAGCTTGCTAGATAGCTATTAGTCGTCCGCCATTGTGGCCCACCCTTTATTTCTTCTTTCCTCTCTCTCTCTCCACATTACGGCGAGGAGGTTTTCACTGATCGCAGCAGGTCTTAGAAACTGTATAGCCGACGAGGTACTATAGCTAGCAAGCTTGCTAGCTAGCTGTAAGCCGTTTGCCAGTGTGGTCCACCCTTTCTTTCTTCTTTCCTTTCTCACTCTCCATATGGCGGCGAGGAGGTTTTCACTGAGCGCAGCAGGCCTCTGAAAGCGTGTATCCGACTAGCTACACTATATCTAGCCAGGTTGCTAGCCAGCTACAAGCCCGCGCAGTCAGTCTGCCCGCGCTGACACGGCAATCGACGCCTGCCCGCTTTCCCGCCCAGCACGCGCGATCCGTCCAAGGGAGCTAGCGAGCAGGAGCGGCAATAGACAACGCCTTATCAGTGACGCTGATCGTTTAATGGCCCCGGGCTGTTACCAAACTGCCGTATATAAGGGCGACCAGTAATCCGTCGAGGTCCGACCACCACCTCCCCCCCTCCCCACTCTCTCCACGTCGTCGCCGCCGCTGCGAAAGCGTGTATAGCCTGTCACTCCCACTCCGTGGCATTTTTTTCTTCATCGCTCTCGTCGCACCGTTCACACCTTCCTCTTCATCGTCGCCGTCATTTGGTCCGGAAAGAACGCACCGACTGGGACGATAGCCATGAGCTCCGCTGCAGCGGCCGCCAAGAGCGCGCTGCAATGTTCCGACACCGCCGAGGTCACCCAGGCACTGCTCAATGGATCTGTCGTGGACGGCGGCCAAAGGAGACGGCATCATGTGAGTCAATGGGTCCAGTTTTATTACACGAAACGCGGAACGAATACAATAATATATCCAGCCAATTCGTCTTCATTTCCAAGCGGGCAATTTGATCGGGCTTGTTGGTATACAAATCTATGATGTTAGATAGTCCCTTTCTTTCTTCTGTGCAAGGACTTTCGAACACGGAACCACGATCGTTCCAGTGCTTCCGTAATTATTTCTTCCGTAATGTCTTCCTTAATTATTTATAGTTCTTAGATCAGTAGCTCTTTATAATTTTTTTTTAAACAAAGCTCTTTAATTACGTACGTTATGTTTGCGGTCGACAAGCTTCGCCGAGTGGTTTGGGTTGGAAAAGGGTGAAAAGGCTAAAGAATTTCGGCTTTATAGTTTGATGTTTTCCTTTCTTACTTTCGTATTTTCATAGGCTTCTTACTAGATTAGCTGTAGATGACTGCCGCTTAGGCATTTAGACGTAAAAATGGCGAGAACTCCGAGCATTGAAACTTTCGGACTTGCCACTTTTTTGTTCTCCTTTTCTAATCTGTAATGATTTTTCTTTCTCGGAACGATAGTTTCCTATGAGGTTCAGGATTAGGGTCTGCAGTTTGAATTGATTGCACATGATAGGGCAAATTAGCCGAGGATCTAAGGGTGTCTCTTTTCATGCCGGTCACCTGTCTGGTTTTTTTTCTTTTTTTGTTTTTGCGTAATTACATGCATCCAAAGGTTCGTTCGGAATGATAGCCTCGACTTTTTCTTTTTCTGTATTTTCTTGTTTTTCTTTTTTTGTTGGCGTCCGTCGCGTCGCCGAGTGGCGCGGGCATGAAAGGTTGAAATTGCCGAAAACTGAAACTTAGAGTCTTACAACGACCCACGTGACTCTCATAGACATGGCTTTATTTACGGCCGTGTGTTGACGTTACGCGGTAAGACAAAGCCTGCATATTTGCATGTTCGCGCCGAATAGAGACTTTGCACTGACCCGACTTAACAACTTGCCATACACGGTGGATTTTCTGGCACAATAATTGCCTTACATCGGGGGTCTCAAATGTGTGGGCCGCAGGCTGTATGTGGCCCGCGCACATGACTGTGTTCGTCCGATATATGTTGTTTTTTATTAATTTTGTATATAAGATATGAGAAAGGGCTTTTTTTTTTTTTGAAATGGCAACGTTAGCTCACATTTTGTGCAAACGCTCACTGCCGTAGCATATCCCAGAGGCCGCGTAGAGAGAACCGCGTGGTTGAGATCTGTTCCCGCCAGGGGTGTCGCGCCGATCCCAGCTGCACACACGCTATCAGTGAGCTCATAATCAATGGATTTTCATTAGTTATCCTGACGGCTAATTGGCCCTTATCTTAAGTAACGTCGCGCTCCGATATCGTATGCATGCCATTATAACTCTTTGAGCCTGAGCCATCTATTTCTACTTTTAGGAGACCTTTTTATGAATATTTGGAAAGCCGAAAAATAAGTGCTCGATTATCGGGTATGCTTGAAGAGAAAAGAGATTGGTGCTCGTGCTTGTAGTAATACATTTTCAACGTCCCAATGCACTTTTCTTCCTAATTATAGTCTTAAAACCACAGTTTTCATGTCACAATCAGAATGCACTATAATTCCAACGCAACAGTTGGGAGTTCCCAAGCAAAAAGCTGTTGCAGGCAGTTTTATGGGACCTAGGGGCCTACAGAGAGACGCAGGCATTCCTAGTTTATAGGGGGAAGAAAAAAAACTCCGACTTTAACTCTCAGAACGGTGAGCGAAAGAAATGTGTTCTAAAAGAAAATTGCGGCTCAAAATGCTTCGCGTTAAAAGCACCGTAAGCAGCGCCGCAGCGTAGACACGCACACGAGCAGAGATCGTCTCTTCTCCGCCATACGAAGTTAGCTCTCTGAATATTCATGAGGTGCTGGTATTATATACCCACTCGGCTGTAACCACAACGCGCCTAAAGCGTATGTATATGTATCGTCCGTGTCGGAGGGGCGCGAGAGAAAAAGAAAGTTCTCACGGCCCTCTGCTTTCGTCACCGCCCGAGAACAAGAAAAAAAAAATCAAGTCCATCCGGGAAAAGAAAAGAGATACGGGAGGTCAGTAACATGGACGGAGCATGCATTAAAAAGCTTGAGCGTGCTGTAAGGTGGACAATGCGTTTCTAGCGGTATCATATATATGCGCCAAGTAGGTCAGCGAGCCCAGGACCTGTGTGCCATTAGCATGTATCCACCCATTTTAACATGCTGCGCGGTAGACTACTCGATTTCGACATTCAAGAGAAAGAGAGAGCGTGTCGCTGCTCGCTGTGCAGCGCGAATTCGTGGTGGGAGATGAAACGTGCGACTAATCCGTAAGCGGCCCCTTTTAATTGTTTCTTTTTTTTTTGTTTTAATCTGCGCGTGATCTTGAAGAAAGGTAATTATGCGATGGATTGGCCGTATGCGAGGGTCGGACGAACTGGGAGCGACAGGAAAATGAGACAGAAGTTATGTTTCTCTGTAGTTATGCCGGTTCTGGTCGCAGAGGTACGCGTTGATCGTTGATACTGCTGCCACAACTGCACTGTGGTACCATTCTTTAAAAAGAAAAAAGAAAAAAAAATGAAAGAAGAAACACGAAAGCAATGTGATCCAAATAAATGAAGTATGACGTCTTTAAGCGTGTGCTCTTCAAGAGAACACCTACTTAACTTGCGCTTAATGGTGCATTTATTTGACTGCTATCATTGGCAGGGGCGTAGCCAGGGGGTGGCACACCGGGCACGTGCCCCCCCCCCCGAAATTTTTTTTCGCCATGGCATATGTAGCGAAAAATGGCCATTTCAAGGAGGTGCCCTCCCCGAAATCAAGGAGGTGCCCCCCCCGAAAAAAATTTCTGGCTACGCCCCTGATCATTGGCATGTGCGCAGGGGAGCAAGGTCCCAATGCTTCGTCTTTGTACAGTGTTCTGATCGTAAGGGCCTCAGTGTGAGGGGATTTGGAAAGATGGAGTGGCGCTGCTGCAAAACCCTGCGCACGCCTATTACTACTATGACAAAGAACAGTTGGTACAACTAGTAAGGCAGACATCGATTTCACGAGATAACATACAGCGTATCTCAGGTGTAATCGATGACTGAGTACAAAGTGTGTGCGTCTTTATACGAGATAAGAGTAGTTTTATATTGTGAACATACGCGATACACGATAACGTCGTTGTACTGTGTGCACACTAGTAATCTCATTCTTCGCGCGTGGCGATAACGAGTGAGCAGAGGAGCACGTTGAATGAGTGCACAGTCGTTGATGGCGCGTTTTTCTCTTTTTTTTAATGTAAAAACGTCGCTGCGATAGCGCTCAGCTATGTCAGAAACACTTATAAAGATAATTGCTTCTGTCGTAGCAGATAGCAGCGTCCACCAATAAAACCCGAATCTCTCTCATTTTCTTTTTTTTTTGTTACCACAGAAGGAATGTTTAATCTGCCAGTTTTAGTCTAGCGCTGTACAGCTCACGAAAAGAAATTATGAGATAACGAATGAAGCGATATGCAGCAAAAACACCCACATGTAGTAGTCAATGACGACGTTCGGCGAAGAACGATAAGATAACAAACGTATCGGGGGGACAGAGGATTAGAGAGACATATGAGATAAGCAAATTTGCTGCAGCGAATAAGGCCATCGACTGAGGCTATAGAAGAAAATGTCGGTGTCGTTAGGAGTAGACTGCGCCATAAAATGGACTGAGGTTAGGTTCTTGCTGGTCAGAATAAGATGTCAATATTTTTAGGAGTTGCCTGAGCCTTTCTAGGGACTAAATGTAGGCTTGTGCTGGTCGTACCTGACAAAAAGCCCTAACTGCATACGTGAAATCACTGAGGGATCGATGAATTTGTGCAAGTATCGTGCGCTGGGCTATCCCTCGAGAACTATAACTTGATGTTTCCTTTCATTGATTGATTGATTGATTGATTGATTGATTGATTGATTGATTGATTGATTGATTGATTGATTGATTCATTCATTCATTCATTCATTCATTCAATCATAGTGCATGCTACAAGCGACTTCCGTTCGCAGTCATCATACACAGTTTCGTTTATGGCGACTGCCTTCGCAATCGACAGCGATAGGGACTACTGGAATCAAAGCCATTGGTTTCACGATGTAGAGAAAACAGAAGAATGCTGTTCGTCCACTGTGACATGCGGCGCTTGTTAAGAACAGTGAACATACAGGTTTAATATTTCGTTCGCCATTATCGCGATTTTCAGCTCGCCATCAGCGACGAGCAAAATGTGGTCATTGCCACACACCTTTCCGTATCAAGTCACTTAATGTGCCGGACTCACCCCATCTCGCCTCACCCCTTCGTTCTAGACGCACCTTATCAAGCTCCGCAAACATTGTCCGTGTGGTCTGGTTAGCAGAGGAGCGTCGTCCTTAACATGGCATGTTCATCCTTATCGCGACCTTATCGCGTTTCAGCGCCTCGTGCGGGTCTTATCGTGTTTATACACTGAGGAAGAGAGGCGAGTTACACTGCGTAATCAGGGTGTCATTCGGTTGTTTCAATGCCACCTCGAAAAAAAAATGGCGATAACGAGTGCTGAAGAAGAGATAAGCACACACACACCCCGTCTAGGCACTCCGGATGTCCCACAGTTGCTTTCGCGCGGCCGATAACGGGCCAGACATGCTATTGCGTCCTCGTTTGCATGTCAACTACGACGGTTGTATAGGCCGGGTATCGCTGCCGCGTCTTCTTTCAAGTGTCTTAAGTCGCATTCACACCACCTGCAAAAAACACGCGCGCAGCACGTCGCGCGAGCGGATATATGGTGTGAACGCAGCTAGCCGCAACGTTTGAACGCAACGTGTGAACGCAGCTTGCCGCAAAGGGGCTGAAATGCGTGCCCTTCGGCGCGAAATGCTACGAAACCCATTTTGAGCGGTATTTGTGACAGGAACAGCTAGGTGGAGGGGCCTGAAGTGCGTGCACCCTCGATGGAGTTTGAGCGGAACAAATCGGCAGTAATTAATAAGGCGAAAGCCCTAAATGCCTTATGAAACGCCAAAAGTGACTATCGGCGTCGACGGCGTCAGCGCGACTGGTACGAAAAGTCGATGACGCCGTACCAGACGCCCCATGTCAACTGAAGCACTACAAAGTGAAGTAAGAAGGGATCGAGAGTAATTAACATTAATTGAAAATAACTGAAAATAACTCGGGAGCAATCGGAAATGACGTCGAAATAGCACAGACGTATTTAAACAGTGCAGTCGCAATAGACGCACCAACTTGACGATATGCTATAGTACATGGCGGCACGGAACGCCACTAGTCCTGCCGCTGTGGATGTCGTTATGTGTAACACGTTCAATTTCATTGGGACTTTTTTTTTGCTGGAATTTCAGTCACCGGTATTATGTGTATACGGACTCCCACATGTTTCAGGTACAAAGATGAGCGTCGTCTGTCGCAGAGCCACGAGAGAATGATTGTTAGTTATTCCTGAAACAGTCAGAAATCCATTGAGGCCGTCCGAAGACACCGAAGAGGAGATGAAGGTCAGATTAAAGCTCGCGTTAAAGCGATTAAAACAGCGGTTAAAACAACTGTTCTAGCAGCGTCGCAATTAAAACAGCTCGAACCGACGGGAGCGTTCACCATCAGCGCGTCACAGACGGGACACAATTAAGCGCGATTATACGGAGCATTTCTCAATCCTCTCTGTGTGTACGCTAGTGTCTCAAGGTCATGGACAGAAACGCGTGTCGAATTTTGAAGGACGGAAGACGACGTTGCGAATCGCGAATGTTTTGGTGGGTGTGTGCACGTCCCCGTCTCCGCGAGTGCAGCCACGTGGTCTATGACCTTCATCGCGATTCATAGTTCTGTCAAGAGTGGGCGTTGAATGGTGGCAGCTGGAGCGAAAGCGTTGGCCACGTGGTTTGAGCGGCGTGACTGAGTGAGTACGCGAGCTAGAGAGAGAAAGTGGGAGAGAGGCGATTGCGTAGAAAGTGGGCGGGATGCTCGTAATCACACGTGCGAGAGCCAAGGACTGAACGAAATGGAAACATTGAGCAACAGTGGCGCCAGCTTATGCTTGTTTGCATGGACAAAAAAGAAAAAGAAAAAAGAAAACTGGAGAGAACATTACATCACGCAGCCAGATTTAGCAAACGAAACTTCGTGAAGAAACAATCTTTTTCGCGTTTTCCCTCACAGTATCGGCCCAGAACACGACCTTTCAAAGATGAAAGGTTCCTTTAAGTATGCAGTTCCTTTAAGTATGAAAGGTTCCTTTAAGTATGCAGTACCAACCAGCCCAAGCGGCTACCCTGTTGATGAAAGGTTCACAAGGGCCTCTTGACTATCCGTAGTTAATTCAGGGGCCTGTTGACTATCCGTAGTTAATCCCGAAACAGTGTGGAGGACAGGCGCACGAGAGGCTACAAACACAGCGCTGCCTCTCTTGCTGTTTCCACGCTGTGTCCTACACGCTGTTTCTGGATTAACATTGAAAATCATCGTATTAGCCGAGAATGTTTCTTGTCTACATTTTCTTTGCGCGAGTTAAAAAAAAGAAGGGTAGGAAACGGAAGACACGCGAGGTGATAACATCCAACGATGTTTCATTATCGAAAACCAGGTTGCATTTACACACTAAGTCATGTGTATACATATCAAACAATCAATGGGTTCTTAATTTTCGCAGTAAGATCTCATGGCACATTCATAAAATTTCATTCTTCATCAGTTCATACCAGCGACGGCGTATGGATTCACGTTTCCTCGAGCGCAGCATTCTGCACAGCTTCTATGATCACTATGATCACTCTTGCAAGTTCGCACTTCTCCCAGTAATGACTTCTCAATGAAAGAGGTGGGAACACTTAAAACTCAGCCATTACGAACAAGCCCACATTGCTGAACGCCGAAAATATTTGTTCGGCTTCGCGGCTGTGCTTCTGCCTGTATTCAGCGCCTGATAGCTATGACACGGCGGTAGCGTGCTGGGCCAATAAAATGTTTATATTAAAGCGAAAGCCTTAGGTGCCTGATCAAACGCGAAAATTGACCGTCGGCGGGGTCGGCGTCAACATAAATGATGCAAACAAATGATCATCACGTAATGACATCATGACGTCACAGATCGCCGACTCTTGTGACGTCAATACGTCACTGCGACACCATATAACGTGACGTCATATGATGACGTCATTACATGCGATCGCCGCTCGGTCTAAGGTGGCCGGGCCGATCACGGAGGCTGTGCAAAATGAGGTGAAATGCAGAAAGCCTGCAACGCTATCTCTTATGTCTTTCATCCTCCATGTTTGTTCAACTCTGCGTATGATCCCGAGGCAACGTGTTGCGCGTGAGCGTGAAATCGAGACAATCGCGCTGACGGGTGAGGTTGGTGGTGGAGGTGGTGGGGTGGTTCTCCGAATGAATTGCTCGGGTGGTAGGAACTTTCCCAACGCGGAAATTATGTCACGAGGAAGGCTCGGGGGAAAGTAAAGATAAAAAGAAGAAAGCAAAGAAATGCTGTCGACATTGACGGAGTGCCGCGGCGGCCGTCTGTGTTTATCTCGTTCCGTTTGTGCGCATCTGCTTGTCTGTAGCGCATGCGTGCACGCGATGCGCTCGTCGACAGCGGAATAACAGACACACCCGGCTATCAATCGTGAATCTATCTGTCTTATCTCTTATTTCCTACGTCTTTGTTTGCTCGTCGAGACTTGACAAGCGATTCCTGGCACATTGTCAGCACTCTATCTGCCAAGGCTTCTGTAAGGGTGAGAGAGCGAAAAGAGAAGAAAGGCCTAATCCTAAGGCATGTATATCATACGGGAGAACCTATGTGCACCTCGACGGACCCGTCACGTGAGCTGGGCAGAAACGTCACGTGTGACGTCACTGGTAGAGCGGCACGTTGCTGTCGACCCTGGCTCTGGCAGTATAGTGAGAACTGCGGAGTGGCCAGATATTATTATTATTATTATTATTATTATTATTATTATTATTATTATTATTATTATTATTATTATTATTATTATTATTATTATTATTATTAGACAGCTAGCTTTGCAATCGGTGCGAAAATGTAAATGAATCGGTGAGGCTTTTAACAATCACCTGCCTTTGGTCCTCAGCTTTCCGGGGGTAAAGGTTGGCGGTAAGCGAGAGGTTTTGGGTCAGTGCTCGCATTAAGCAGCCTCCGTGGCGCCTGTGTGTACAGGTTCCAGTGCATGCGGTGGCGCACGGCTTGACATTGACAGGTCTATAGCGACTCGGCGCCGACGGCACGCGAGGTGTCGTAGAGATAAAGTGGGTATACCTTTCTCGTAAAGTTGATTTCCTTCCTGCGATGACCACGAGAGCGAGCTAGGCTGCCATTCGCCATATGGTGCTGTTTACAACTGCGCGCCCACGTTAGTGCACTCTGAACGCGCCTACGCGTGGCTAATACATTTTTACCGCGGCCTCGCGCTCGAGCACTGGCCGCAATGACGTGTTTTCATTCACGAGAACCACCGCGAAGCAGTCCACTGCGCGCTGGAAGCTTATCCTCCATACGGAACACCTTTCGGTGCGACTTCTGCAAGCGAGAACGCTTTTGAAGAGCAGTTATTGTTTGCCACTTTAACTCAGATACGTTTCTTAGTTTTAATATGGTTCTTGGGAGAACCCCACCGACGCGTATCGTAGCATTAACTGACAGAGTTGACCAGTACGCGTTCCCAGCTGCACATTTCAGAATAGTGATAAGAAAGCTGTATCGCTTTGCTATGACGATAATCTCTTTATGGTTTCTGTACAATTATCTTATTCCCTGAGACTAAATTAACGGAATCCTATTGATATGATGCATTTCAAGGGTAGTTCTTATCTACCAGTACCTTGGAACCTGAAAAAACAGACTTTGTTTATCGCATGACAAGCGCACATGCGCACAGCAACGCACACTTGGGGAATTGATGCCATGTGAACGAAGGGTTCAGTGTAGTCCCATCGTCCACATGGAAGCATCGTTTGTTGGCTTAAACTATGAGAAATACTCGGGCAATCACATCAGTGACATCGCACACGGTGAATCGCATGACATTGCCTCGCGTTGCCTTTTCATCTTTGATTGCAAGTCGCGGCACTTGAAGCTTGTCATTCATTCATTCATTCATTTCTGCTTCGGTGGTGTAGCGGTTATGGTGCTCGGCTGCCGACCCGAACGGTCACGGGTTCGATCCCGGCCGCGGCGGTCGCATTTCGATGGAGGCGAAATGCTAGAGGCCCGTGTACTGTGCGATGTCGTTGCACAAAGTAAAGAACACCAGATGGTCGAACTTAATCTGTAGTCCCGCAATACGGCGTGCCTCATAATCATATCGTGGTTTTGGCACGTAATACCCCAGATATCATTCATTCATTCATTCATTCATTCATTCATTCATTCATTCATTCATTCATTCATTCATTCATTCATTCATTCGTCGTCGCTTACGATGCAGCAATATATATTCGATGTACTACATGGTCAGTCTCCACTAAAACCGATGCGAAAAGATTGTTATCAGTTTTAAGCCCGTTTAACATTTCTACTGCATCCAATTAGAGAGCGAGATAGCGAGAGAGAAAGAAATGCTTTAATCAAACGCTGGAGATGTTAACCTGGCTATTCACCTGACATGTTAGTCCAGGTGCAGGTGGTGGTTGATCATTATGATATATACAGTGATAAACATAGAACAGCACACACAGACACACATACAAACACATATATTAAACTGTTTACAATGTTTCGTTAAGGCTCATGGCCTGCAATAACGTCAACAACACTTTCGTGTTGCCTAACGCAATGGTGGTGCTTTGCCAAGGGTCAAGAATATGCTACACCAGAATGCATTAGCTTATTTTATCTCGTTTAGTTTTAAAAAATGTATAAATGCCGTTGTACCCGAGTAAGGATTAGCGCTGTCAGTCTACACTCTAAGAATAAAAACACTCATTTGACTCCATCTTAAGAGTGCTCACTTGACACCTATATTACTCTCTTCAAAGACACGCGTGAACTCTTTTTGGAGATCTTCGTAACTCTGGTGGGAGATTCATGACACCCAAAAGAGAGTTAACGTGTATTTTTAAAGAGAGTCATGCACGTGGCAGGTGAAGACTCACCAAACAAAAAAAAAAAAGTAACCCAAACTTTTCTTTTCTTAGAGTGTAAGGAGGCTAAAAGAATACTCCACCGGCCCAAAACATTTACAGCGTTTCCACTCGCTATAATTTTGAATGCACGTGGTTCACTACTTCACAGGAGAACCCGGTGGCCTAAGCCTAAGTCTTAACGTTTCATGACGACATCCCGAGCCGGTCCCTTTTTTTTTTTTTTTTTTTTTTTTTTTTTTTTTTTTTTTTTTTTTTTGAGAAGGCGACGCGTCATTTCGTCATTCCCTACGTCATCGCTCTGCACACACCGTGCACGCAAGAAGAAAATGCTGACACTCTCTATAGTTGGTCGTGCGGTTCGTAGAGGAAGAAGTTTAGCAAGTTCGCGACTTTCGATGATGGATTCGTCTTGGAAGACGCGAGCGACGGCGGATTGGCGCCTGCCCCCTAGAAGGTCAAAAGAAGGCAGAGGTGGCGTACGTCCTTAACGAAACCTTTACTTTCGCCGGCCGTTTTCAATTTTGCCATTTTCTTCGAAAAAAAAAAAAGAGAGTGCGGGACTTGTCTCCCGCTGTTCTCCTTGTCAAACGCTCTTTCCTTCGCCATAGCCTTCCGCACTCTGTTGTCTATTTAAACTTTCTCGTAGTCAGTCATCGGGGTGCCGTACCGTTGTTGGCACCTTCCCATCCACCTCCGCTCCACATGCCTCCCCTCTCACCCTTCTCCCTTCCCCTCTTCTTACGCTATCCACCCACACACTCCTTTTGTCTACATACTGGATCTTTCTGGCTTTCGTTGCTAGCAACATATTATTTTTTTATTTTTTCTCTATCTCGTTCCCGTCTCTTTCCTAAAACTCAGCGCGGCGCCTCGGTGTCGCCAAGAAATAACGAAAAAAATCTCCGGCTTCCCACCTGTGGCGTTTTTCTATTGGAAGGCGTCCAAGTTCCGGCGAAGATTCCCCTATGAGGAGGCGGGGCTTCACGGTTCAGTTCTTTGCGATTACACTCTACAGAGCTTTCGAACTGTTGCACGTCTTTTTTCGCGTCAGCTTGTGTCCCGCCGTTGTTAGAAAGACGTCAAGGGAACAAATTGGTCCCTGGAAGTTCTTCTGTCTTTTCATTCTTTCTCTAGAATTTACCTTGTTTAGTGGAAGCTTCATTTCATCTTAAAAGGTGTGCTAAGTGAACGTACTGCACAGAACAAAAAGAAAAAAAAATCAAGACATGACAGCGAGTTCAAACTATCTCGTGTTGAGCGCTAACTACTTCGCAAACTAACGTCGTGTGTCCCGTATTTTCTCGTTCTGTGCAGTGTCTGTGTTCACTTAGCGCACATTTGAAGATGGGTGGACACCAACTGGACCACCTTGTAGCTCTACCCAAGCTTCATTTTTTCTTTTTTCGTTTTCTTTTTCCTTTGCTGAGAAGTTTCCACAAGCTGACTGCATTTCCTGAAATCCTTTTCTTATTCATAAATTTAGAATTGGCCCTCATATTAATCATTAAAGACCTACATCATCTTCTACATTACTATCAGAATTTTTTCGATAATAAGAAAGTTGTCGGTAGAGCCTTCTAATCAGAAGCACATGGATTGTATAACTTCCCAATGGTGAGCGGCGTAACCGTAATTTATAAGTTTTAGTAAATGTAGATCAGACGATCACCCCATCGTATAAGACGATATAAGATGACCAATCCGCTACACAGACCTGGTAACAGTACAGAGGTAGGAAAATTACCCATTTATGGGATGCAGTTACGATGATTGACGCTTATACCATTATTTGAACTAAGTGACCTCTTCGGAACCCTGAAGATTTTATTGGACCACAGAAAATCACATTTTAGGTTACGTAGGTGCTTAGAAGTGTTATGACAGGTGTAAACTGGGCAATGGGCAAATTTTTAAAAACCTTTTGGGCCTATGTTGTGGATGTATAAATTTGCGTTGCTAATCCAGCGCTAATCCTCCGCTAAATGTCGGTGTCGGTACCGATGTTAGGATTACTCGCTAATGTATGCAAGTAGCCGAAATATTGTGCCCTGACTTTTTTTGAAAAAGATGTCTTTCTGAAGTTAGCACGCCGAAATCTGGAGGGTCACTTAATTAAACGTCTCTACGAATTGATGTCGTAGCTGTTATCCCTTCAAGGTGCCAGCAGATGAAAGTTCCCGTCTTCGACTCCCTTGGCGGCAGCAGTCAGCTGCTACGCTACCAGCAAGGCGAGCGGGAGAACCAATGGGAAAGTTAACTGGTTAAGTCTGTCAACGCGTGTTCTCTATATTTGATGGGTAGGGATTTCGTGTGTCATTCGTCGAAGACAGAGCAGCGTAAAAAGGATAGCTTTTCACGATTGTGTCAATGCACAATTGAATTTCCTATTGTTCTCTAGATCATTTACCTGAAGGTTATTGAAGTGAGACTAAAGAGGGATGCTAAATACGCTTAGGCCGCGGAATGTATCGTTTGCAATCTCTGTAATAAATGTGTTGATTTTTCGACAGCAGGAAACTGAGCCCAAACCTTCATTCATTGAGTTTTGCGACTAAAGACTCCAAACCTGGTGTAACGTACATACATACATACATACATACATACATACATACATACATACATACATACATACATACATACATACATACATACATACATACATACATACATACATACATACATACATACATGCATGCATGCATACATACATACATACATACATACATACATACATACATACATACATACGTACGTACGTACGTACGTACCTACGTACATACATACATACATACATACATACATGCATACATGCATACATGCATACATGCATACATGCATACATGCATACATACATACATACATACATACATACATACATACATACATACATACATACATACATACATACATACATACATCAGCACTAAAGCAAGTACAAACTGACATCCGCTCGGAAACTGCGAAGCAAGGTATCTCGATACAAAAATGCCCATCAAAGTGTGCCGGAATCTTCAAGGCGGCAAGCCGCCACAGAGTTGAGCAATCATCATCGCAGCCACCCTCTTATCTCTTCCCGCCATCATGACCCCCCCCCCCCTCCACACCTCCGCCACCACCTAATCGCGGCCACTATCTCATCAAGGTGGAAAACACGGCGTCTGTTTGCCCAATGTCGCTGTCTCTACCTTGGCTTTCGTCACACACACTTCGCGCGCAATTTGCTTTCTTTCTGTTTAGCCGAGACTGTTGTCAGCTGAGGAAGAAAATAAATACATAAAGAGAAACGTCCTCATCGTGTCCCGTTTGTTGTCGAAGACGCGCGAGCGCGGTCGTGTTATTGTTATGACCCTGAGATGATGGGACGAAGAGTGGCAAGGAGAGGCGCGTCGTTGCTACATGCATGCGCCATCTCTGACGATAAAAAAGATGGGAGCCTGTTTGTTTGTTTACGCACCAACGGGGACGGCTGCGAGAGAATGTATACTAAAGATGTATACTTAATCTGTCTGAGGTGCGTGTGAAGGTGGGGGGGAGCGTTTTAGCTCGCGCGAGAGTTGTAAAAAAAAAAAAAAGTCCCAGAGAGAGGTGAGAAGTGTGACAGGCTGCTAAACCATGCCAAGAGTACGTGTCTAGACAAAGGGCCGTAAAAAGAAAGCGCGCGCTTTAGCCGCGCACGTCAAAACACTCTAGTACTATGCAAAATAAGATGTATGGTGGAAGGTTGGGCTAGTTAAACGACATTTTGCAGTGCGATAAGAAAAACTTAAAGGCTATTGACACAAAAATTTTGGTCTGGCATTTTTCTTTTTTTTTTTTTTTGCTGCAGTGTGTTACTGGGGGGCCTATATAAGTCATAACACGGCGCATCGCTTGCTGCAGCGCTCGACAGATTATTAATTACAGTCTGTTTATTACAGACCAGTTTCAATTTGAGAAAGCTCCGAGGTCGACAAGCCGCCGGGCGCAGCTAAGGCCATCTAGCGTGTGAAACGGCACACAGAACTGTGACGCCCTGCGCGCGGCCCGCATCGTCTGCTGGCGTTCTTGCGCCGACCACATTAGACCACATGTGTTGTGCCGTCATCGTCGTCTGGTGGCAACGACTTTCGTCAGGCTTCCCCACGTTGCGCAACGTTGTCCGCGGCCGTATAAGTAGGCAAAATGCCGCAAAAGGCCAACACGTTACCTTTTGCGGTTAGATCACGCAATAAAGGAGATTTGCAGAGACTTCGGGGTATGGCGCCCAGTAGCTTTCAATCGAAGCGCGCTCGCTCGGCGCACTTCGGCAGGCTAACGATGCATATTCAAAAAAGAGAACGCCACCAGGAGCACTAAAACGTACCACGCGCTCTGACGTTTTGATCACGTGTTGGGCCGACACAGCGGGCTTCAGTCGCATTGCGCAATGCTCGCTTCTCTCTCCTTTATTCATTTATTTTTTCTCCATGGCCGCGAGCACAGGCTCGTGAGCTGCCACCAAATAGTATCCTGCCGGCGCAAGCGTGGCAAAAGCGCAATGGCGACTATGATGTCATCGTGCCAGCTGCGCCAGCTCGAAGCTCGGAAGATGGGGTCACCTTCAGGTCACCATCGATGATGTCAATGTCGCGAGGTGCGGCGTACTGCGCTATATCGCGCACGTGAGGTTCAAAATTCATGGAAGTCATCTCCCAAGCTATATTAGCTCTGGAGATTTGGTAGATCATATGTGCATGTCCACGGGAATCGGTTCCGCAGGCCATCTCGACCGCGAAAACTCGTGTCAGTACCCCTCTAAAAATGGAGGAGACAAAAAAAAAAATACAGAACAGTAAGAACGCTGGTTCCTACTTTCCCATCGTTTCGTCTTCTCTGCTCCATCTTTAAGTTTTTTTCTTCTCGCGCTGGACAATGTTGCGTGAGCGGTATATTATATGCACATTAATGTACAGGCTCTCAAATTATACTCTGCGACCCCGTTGCTTTCCATCAGCAAGCGTTACGATTTGCGATCTGGGTAAATACAAACAAAGACGAAGTTCAGGACAACATAGAGGCTTGAAGAGATGAGCAATCTTTGAACAGGGGTTGTCGCTAGTGCCAACGTTTCGATACGACGATATACCGAGAATTTCGTTATACTGAAGCTACTTATATCTAGGTTTAACTCGATGCCCTCAACTGTATACGTGCCATCGTGCTGGATTCAAACTACATCTCGCTGAAGACAACATGTTCGATGCTCTAAGCACGAAGGGCGCTTTCACGACAGTTATGGTGTCTTCGTCTATATCACCCGCCACGGTGGTCTAGTGGTGTCGGTGCTCCGCTGCTGACCCCAAGGTAGCGGGATCGAATCCCAGCCACGGTGGCTGCATTCCGATGGAGGCGGAATGCTGGAGTCCTGTGTACGTATATCTAAGTGCTCGTTAAATAACCCCAGGGGGTCGAAATTTCCGGAGCTCTGCACTACGGCATCCCTCATGATGATATCATGACCTTGGGACGTAAATAAAACTCCAACAATTACTATTCGTCTGTATTCAACCGAACACCGTTGGCTTCTATATCATATATTTATACCTCTTGTTCAATGCCGAGCACTGCTATCCTTTATCGTCCCGATTTCATCGTTCACGCGATTATGGTAAATGCTGAACACCCTCCTCGCCCGCCCTACCCAGTTCATCCCCCCACATCTCCGTTCGCCCTTCTCTGTTTTCTGAGGGTGCTGGGCTTGCAGGAAGTGCCAGAGACAAAAAAAAAAAAAAAAAAAAAAAAAAAAAAAAAAGAAAGGAAAACAGTACTTCGCCCTGCATACCTCGCTAATTACCTTTATTCGCTGCGGCGCATTGTAATCGCGAGCATCTGTACGCTATAAAGGTCGTGCACGAAAGCGAGCCGCGGCAAGTTTGTACGTGGGTGGCCCTAGTCCCTGTTATTTTCTATCTATGCACAATGAAAAAAAAAAATATGGAATGTACACACATGAGCGGGAAGAATATAATTATGTCTCTACAGGCACCCTGGAGCTCCGAAGGCGCAGTGTAATCGCTACAGGACGGTCACATATTATTCGGAAACGAAATAATGCGTGCACAAAGTTGTTCATGCGTACATTGGTGTTCGAGGACAACACGGCTGGGATATTACGTAGTTATCGAAGCACACTGTATAGAGAACAGAAAAAGGCTATGTAAATTACATGCCATTTATATATAAAGCTACAGTCCGCTAAAAATAGCCGCGATTCACGCCCCAGGCACGTCTCTCCTTATCAGGTCGTGCCTATATCAGGGAATCGACTTATGATAGTGTGTACCGACTTTTTCTTTCTTGTTCTTTGACCGGGTGCCGGGTGTGTAGTGGTGACATTTTTGTGGTTACGTTGTGATAACGTTTGATTTCAATGACAACTGTCCTGTTCGTGTAGAGAGAGAGACAGACAGACAGAAATACATTTATATGGTCCGGAGTAAAGAGTATGAAGTGTTTATACATCCAACACCCCGGCTAGTACCATGAGGGAGGGTGATGCCTGTAGGCGTCACGTAGTACGTGATCTTATTAGGAGCGGGCAGCTGACTAATAATCCCTCGCATACCACCTGAAGGCATCAAGTCTGCCAGAACGAGACCCTCGTTATGAATGAAGGAAAGAATTGTAAACTTAAGGGCTCGTTTGCTTTCTGAATATTTCTGAATTTTTCTGAATTTCTGAATCGTTCTTTTTCTGATGAAGGCCGGTCCCCGACTGAAACGTTGGAAAAATAAAAAGTTTTCGTTCTGCCCGTCCTCTCTCTCTCTCTCTCTATATATATATATATATATACATATATAAATTGGCTTGAGCGGACGAACGTACAAAAACTTTTATTAGTTCCAACGCGGCCGGGGTCCGGCCTTCGTCAGGGAATTCCCTGACGAAGGCCGGACCCCGGCCGAATTCCCTGACGAAGGCCGGACCCCGGCCGAAACGTTGGAACTAATAAAAGTTTTTGTACGTTCGTCCGCTCAAGCCAATTTTTATTAAACACTGGATCCACTGAAAATACTTGCCTGATATATATATATATATATATATATATATATATATATATATATATATATATATATATATATATATATATATATATATATATATATATATATGTACGAAGTACGTTTTTATTTGTCTCTGGCACTTCGTCCATTTCTTGTTTCTATATATATATATATATATATATATATATATATATATATATATATATATATATATATATATATATATATATATATATATATAAACAGAGAATCAAGCAAACTAAAGAAATAGATTATGTAACTATAGAAACATATCGCTTTCTCCAATGTCTATTATTGCATAATAAGTACTGACAAGCTTCATGATCTTGCGAGTACTGGCGATTTATTATCTTAAATGTGCGTCCTCATCTGTTATGTTGGTGTGAACTTTTTTTAATGTGCGCTGCTTCAAGATCCATTATAGAGCAGTAAAGCGAGCGGCCGCCTAGCGTTTTGTGAAGAAAGAAAGAAAGAAAGAAAGAAAGAAAGAAAGAAAGAAAGAAAGAAAGAAAGAAAGAAAGAAAGAAAGAAAGAAAGAAAGAAAGAAAGAAAGAAAGAAAGAAAGAAAGAAAGAAAGAAAGAAAGAAAGAAAGAAAGAAAGAAAAGAAAGAAAGAAAGAAAGAAAGAAAGAAAGAAAGAAAGAAAGAAAGAAAGAAAGAAAGAAAGAAAGAAAGAAAGAAAGAAAGAAAGAAAGAAAGAAAGAAAGAAAGAAAGAAAGAAAGAAAAAACAATTTCGGCGCCCAAAATGCGGCATTTCGGAAGGCCGGCATTAGCGGTGTTTTAAAATGACTTCCCCGAAACCCAGACCATTTTTTGGCCTTGACAGTTTTACGGCGAAAGGAGGTTTTATGTAGTTTAAGTACAATAATAATATTAATGTGTTGTTCTATGGGTCGCAACGGTAGCTCATTGGGTGTACGCTATACATATACTCCCTGTGTCTTTCTTGGCTTGAGTTGGTGGACACGCTGCGTGCCCTTAAGTATTCAGAAACCATGTGCGCTTAGTAACAGAGGCACGCTGAGAGGTTCTATCCGTCGAAACTAATACGTGGCACCACGTTCCGTTAAGCATCATAACCGATACTTAACACCGATACTTGACACAAAGCCGATAACCGATACTTGATACAATAACCGATACCTTGACAACTTTCCGTGTTATGAGCGGCATATTGCATATGAAAAGTCCGCTTACGCGGACCCCACGTGACGATCCCACTAAAGGAATACAGCGAACTTATCCAACTGAGGCGGCTGCCTAACATTAGTCAGTAACCTTGAGAAGAGAAGCGCTTGAGGTAAAGTCATGCGATTAGCACCCAAAATGTTGAGAAGAAAAGCGTTTCGTAGGAAAGAAATAATAAAGGACTTCTAAGGAAGCCTGCTGGTGGTTTGTGGCGGGTTGGGGAAAGGGGGGTCTTGGTGAAGAGCTAGGGGCTTTGCAGTCAACGACTTCCTAGACGTTGAAAACGGTTCTCTTGAGCTTAACAGCCCACTGATCAAAGTGCGGCGACGCGTTCTCTTTTAAACCCTCCCACCCGCAGCGCCGCTCTCCCCATGTTGTCCTATTTTTGAACAGGGAACCACTACGATAGCAACAACAATGGCAACAATGCATGACAGCAGTAAAACTAAGCCTAAATACGTAAATAAGCGAGGAGAGTCGGTGAGTTTACCTCGAAGCGTTTTGCACTATCCACGAACTGGCCGCGGAACCTAGCGCCACCTTCTTTTTCGACGATCTGCCCGCGTCTCATACGTGTGCCACACCCCCCTCCGCTCACGCGCATGCTTACAAACAAACAGCCAAACAAGCAAACGAACAATAGCAGATGAACAAGTACGCGCACATAAACGAAAGTAAGCGAACAACTACACACGCGCATACACGCACAAGTACACACGTACGCACATGCACTAACGCTCTCTCCGCTTGTGCGAGCGCTTACTAACAACCAAGCACACACACTAACAAAATCAAAAGAACGATTACACACACACAAGGAAAAGGAAACAAGTACACACACATGTATATACACACAAGTACACACGCACGCACATGCACATTACACTCCACCCCGCTCGCGCGCACTCGTGAAAACGAGCAATATAATAAACAAACAGAAGCAAAAGAATAAGCACAGTCACATACACCGACAAACGGGTATCTCACGTACACACACGCCGTTGCCAACACAGCACCCCCCTCTCGCCCTCCCATTTCGCACGCGCCGCCTGTTTGAAGTGCTGCTTTGCTTTGCTGCTGCTTGCGTTTTTGGCTGGGCCTGGGAGGGTGCTGCCGTAGCAGAAGCCAGGACTCGGGGAAAAAAAGAAAAGCAACGAATCGGAAGAGAGCAGGAAAGAGGAGGTGCGAGGCTGTGAGGGAGGGAAGCAGGAAAGGGAAGTCCGCACGCGAAAGGAAGGAAGTGCCGAGGAGGTGAGGGCAGTAGAGGAAAAGGAGGAGGAAGTAATCCGGCCTGCTGGCGACAACAGAGGAGCTGAGAGAGGGCGAGAGATAGGAGGCGAGGGAAAGAGATATGGGAGAAATGGACTGTGCTTCGATGACATCTCAATCGCCACCAGGGGCTGTGTATACAGTCTGAGCCTATCTGAGCCGGATTATAGTGTTGCTCTCAGCGGGATTAAATATCAAGGGGCTTAATTTAGGGTCGAGTTGGAAGCATGTTGTAGACAGCTTGAAGAAAATCCATGTTGGGTTTATAGATCTTACGTTTGCGGATGTTTGAGGCAGCTTTAACGAGGCTATGCTAGGTCTATAGGCGATTGTTTTGTTTTGTTTTGTTTTGTTTCGTTTTGTTTTGCTTTTACATTCATGTAGCGTTTCGCCATCTTGGGATATTACACGAATGATTTGTCAGCCTTGTATTTCGTGGCGTCAAACTAAGTCATGAAAAGCCGAACCATGGTACACAGGCCGCTTTCACGCACGCGAGTGTATTGTTGTTACTGATACACGCAGAAAGGCGCCGTTAATAGACCAAGCTTTGTGTAAAAAAAAAAAAAAAAAAAAAAAAAAAAAAAAAAAAAAAAAAAAAAGCTACGTAGATTCTCCATTTATTCAGCGCCGTGAAGTTCCGTTAAAAAATGGGCTAGCAATATGGAGGACGGCTTTCGTGCTACAGTGTTAGTGTGTTTCTTTTCTTGAGTACTCCTTTCGTGCTTCGTGTATATATATATATATATATATATATATATATATATATATATATATATATATATATATATATATATATATATATATGAAACTGTGTCGCATGAGAAACAAAATGGCAGTGGTCGAAAAGTTGGACTGCCTCTTCCGAATGCCGTTGTGCGGCTGTTGGGGAATATATGCATGTATATTATTTTGTTTGCTTTTACCGGCTGCAGTCACGCGGGGCACATGCTCTAAAATAACGAGTTATCAGTTTTGAAGGAAAGGGAGAGAAAGACAGTACGCTCGTTGTTCACTGCTGGCGCGTGCCAGACACCCTGGCTGCTCGCCGGCTCCCTGGCGTCAAGCTTCTCCATGCCCCCCAAAGACGACTAACAAGGGCGAAATATATAAGAAATTCAGAATAAGGGATGCTGGCGCTTTGGAACGATAGAAAAAAAAAAAGAAAACAAAGAAAACGAACACAAAACATGAAGGGGGGAGAACACTTTCGCGAACACAGATCGCGTAGTATCTACCCTTACACGTGAACAAAAAGCACCGTTTTCGACGCCAACGGCGCCAAAACAAAAAAATAAATACAAAAGGACTGGCAGTGGCAGTCACTGAAAAGCAGAATCATCTCCCGGTCTTCCCCAATCCACCCCCATTCTTTCTTTCTTTATTATTACTTCAACGTTGGCGTAATGATGTTTCTTTCCATCCCTCCCTACCTACTACCTAAGCTTCCATTCTGCTGCGTTTCTGTCCCCGGGTTGGCATTAGCCGAGAACCGAACCCCGGAGTCGGAGAGGAGGTTGCGATGAAGAAGAGGAAGAGAGAAAGAGGAGGAGGGGTTGTTTCGAGACAGAGGGAAAGGGTGGGGTGTCTCTCTCTCTCGATACTCTGCAAGCCTTGCGTGCCTTACTTCGTGCGTGAGTGCGTGCTCGGGAAAGAGAGAAAGGGAGGGAGAGGATGGTGAGCGGCGTGTCTATCGCACGCCGCCGGTAGCATCGGGGTGGGCGTCGGGGTTCGGTTCCCGTTGTTTGGATTCGCCTCCGGTCCAGGTCTCTCTCTTCCGTCTGGTGTTGGCTGCCACATACTATAACCCTGCGCGTCGTCTGCTACGATTGAGAACGCAGACGAAACTGTGTTTGTGTGTACCTACGAGGAACTCTCCGCAGCAGCATTTGGTGTTCTTGCCCTAAACCGGTTGGACCAACGCTGAATCTGTGCCCGCGAGAAAAAAGAACGGACCACAACAAGCCGCTCTACCTTGTTACGCTTGTGTCGTGTGTCTCTGTGTCACGAAAGGCGATCTCGGCGCTAGCCGGTCTCTTCGAAGAGGAACGACATTGTCGTTGGACGGCATCCCGCGGTTCACCGATGCGGCGTTGGTGGTGCTGCTTCTAGTGGCGGCGGCAGTTTGTCGCTTTGTTGCAAACGGACGAGGCGTTTCCGCGTCGGATCCAGCACGCCGGCGGTTTCGTTGTGTGAAAAGGAAGGCGGCGGCGACCGCAGTAGCTATAGGAGCCCCGCGGTAACGGAGTCAACGGAGTAGGCGGTGTGTTGTAGTTGGGCGCCGTGTATTGACGCGACCGGAGCTCCGTCGGTTGTTGCGTCGTCGTCGACGAGGCGTCGTCCGAACGTTAACGTTGACGTCGTCGTAGTCGTCGATCAGTCGTTGAGAGGACGAGTTGTGCGGTTGCGACCGCACGTCAACGCCCGTGAACACGACGCCCAGGCGACTTAGAGACGGTGGACCGGATCCCGTTGTTTCTCGAAGGCGGCGGAGGAAGCCGTGAGTATAACATTCTGGCTTTCTTTCTTCCTGACCATTTTTTGTTGTTGTTGTTGTTGTTAGGTCTGGTTTTTGCTAGTTCCGGTTTGGTTAGTTAGTTCCTATATGTTGTTGCCCAACGCAACGCTTGCGCAAAATACGCGTTGGGTGTAAGCCAAGCGGTTATACTGTTGTGCTCGCTTGCGAAAGGTAGCTGTGCTCTAGGGAAGAGCGATGTGGGCTTGCGCAACGCGGAATGCGCAGTAAGAGGTGGGAACGGGTTACTCGGTGCGCACTTCATGTGTATATACCACGAACGTCTATTGGCGGGACGTTTTTTCTGTATATAAACGAAGCGTGGTTGATTGTTTTCGTTTTCAGCTAACCTTGAGTGGTTCTGTGGGTCGCGTCGTGACTTAAGAAAGCCGCGTTTTGCTTGTCTACGAAATGCTAGCGATAGAAATAAGGAAGGAAGTTGTTAATAGCACTCTTTCGTCGGGGTTACGTCGGGTTGCGTTGGCGATTATAGTACGAATGAGACGGTGGCTGCGAGAGAGAGAGAAAGGAGAGATTGAAGTTTTCGAATGCTAACTTGTCTTTAAAAAAAAATTTGAACGTAATCTGGTCTGGTGTAAAAACAGTGTGTTGGTTATGACGCCTACAAAGAAAAAAAAAAGAAAAAAAAAACAATGTTGCTTAGGTGTTATTGATTTTGATTTCTTGTTTCTGTCCGGTGTATTTTGCTGGTAGCTTGAACGCTTCTCTATAGCGATCTTAGCGTGTTATCAAAACTGAAAATGTAAAAAAAAAAAGCATATTTTTATTTCAGAATTCGTAATGCGCGTCAAGTACTTTTCCACTACCTTCTATTTTTCTGTGCTACCAACTTTGCACTATTGTAGTTCACGGAAGCCACTTTTTTTTTTTCGTACGGGACATAAAATTCCATTAGTACATAAACAGCGCAATACTGCCACTGTTAAATTCAAACGAATTAAACCATCCATTCATTCTACGAGTTACCCGCCATGGTGGTCTAGTGGTTATGGTGCTCGACTGCTGACCCGCAGGTCGCGGGATCGAATCCCGGCCGCAGCGGCCGTATTTTCGATGGAGGCGAAAATTCTCGAGGCCTTTGTGCTTAGATTTAGGTGCACGTTAAAGAACCCCAGGTGGTCAAAATTTCCGGAGCCCTCCACTACGGCGTCTCTCATAATCATGTGGTGGTTTTGGGACGTTAAACCCCGATAAATTATTATTATTCCGCGAGTTAAGTCGGCACCGTGGCATACGAAGTTGTGCAAAAAGAAGGCTTGCATAATATGATAAAAACGCCGACATAAAATCACTGTATCAAGGTAAATGAGACACGTAGTTTTGAAATAGAGCGTACTTTCATACTAATAAATTAATGGTTTGTTTTTCAGTATTAATATCGAATTGAAATATGTGGGGATCTGAGGCGGTTACCACAAATAACACATTCGGTTACCATTTATAGAAAGTGGGCTTTTTTAATTTAGTGCGTTACTTTAGCAGCACGAAATACAGGGCGACTTAAGAAAAGAGAGCAACTTTACTAATATCTGGGGTTTTACGTCCCGAAAACCACGATATGATTATGAGAGACGCCGTAGTGCAGGGCTCCGGAAATTTTGACCATCTGGTGTTCTTTAACGTGCACTGACATCGCACAGTACACGGGCCTCTACCATTTCGCCTTCATCGAAATGCGACCACCGCGGCCGGGATCGAACCCTGCGACCTTCGGGTCAGCAGCCGAGCACCGTAGCCACTGATCCACCGTGTTCAGGAGCCCTCCACTACGGCGTCTCTCATAATCATGTGGTGGTTTGGAGACGTTAAACCCCATAAATTATTATTGTTATTCCGCGAGTTAAGTCTACACCGTGGCCAAAGAAGTTGTGCAAAAAGAAGGATTGCGTAATATGATAAAAACGCCGACATAAACTCACTGTATCAAAGTAAATGAGACACGTAGTTTTCAAACGGCATCCACTTTCATACTATTAAATTCATCTTTTTTCGGTATTAATACTGAGTTGAAATAGCACATTTCGTTACCATTTATAGAAAGTGTGCTTCTTTAATTTAGTGCGTTACTTTAGCAGCACGAAATACAGGGCGACTTAAGACAAGAAAGCAACTTTGTTAGCTGTTGTAGATGTTTATTCAACACGGATAAACTAGAAAACGAAAAATCGCAAAGAAACAAGTTCAACGAGCACTATGCGAACAGCGCTCGCGCTTTTTTTTTATACCTTGGGTTTTTATTTAGCTTCGCTTTTTTAGCTTCGGTTACCGCCGAGTTTGCATCTTGCTCGCCGACAATTGTTAGCGCGCGTCTTACGTAATGCGTGCATACGCGATCACCACCCGAGACTTGTGTTACCGGATTTGATAGCTCGCGCAAGAGGCAACGGTCGTATATAACGCGTACGCTTTACAGCCATCGTCCCGGTTCCTTCTTGGCGCGGCGAAAGATTTTTCGAGGTCGCATTTCTCGGCCGTTTAACTGCCGTTATAGTTAAGGGCTGCTCCAGTGACCGGGTCACAGCGCCCGTCTTTTGCAGCTTCGAGAGACTGCGTACGTTTTGTTTGTTTGCGCTTGAGAAAGAAAAAATACGGAGTGTATCGTATTTCCTCGGTGTTCACTTCGCACCGGGCAATTTTAAGGTCGAAATAAAAAGAAGTCTGTCTCGAGTGTATGTAGTTTCGACAAGCGGTGCCGGGTATATACAGACAAAGTATGGTTCTTGTAACCCACTTCGGTGTGTCACGAGTTGGTTTTTCCTCTTTGGTTTGCCACTTCGGTTTGTCACCTGTTAGTTTGTCACTTCGGTTTGTCACTTGTTGGTTTGCCACTTGGGTTTGTCACTTTGGTTTGTCGCTTCGGTTTGTCGCCTGTTAGTTTGCCACTTGTTGGTTTTCCACCTGTTGGTTTTCCACTTGGGTGTGACACTTGGGTGTGCCATTTGGATTTGCCATTTGGATTTGCCACTTGGGTATGTCACTTGGGCATGTCACTTGGGTATGTCACTTGGGTATGTCACTTGGGTATGTCACTTGGGTATGTCACTTGGGTTTGCCACTTGGGTTTGCCACTTCGGCTGGTCGCATGTTGGTTTGCCACTTTTGTTTGTCATACACCGTAGCGGTCGTGAAGGAAGAGTTATTAGAGGCGCTTTAAACGTGGTTGCAATGGTCTAGCGGAAACCGCAGCGTCGGTCAGTTTATTAAAGCGTCCACCTCCAATTCAGGAGGCACTGGGTTCGATTCCCAGTGCCGGCGGGTAACCACCGGTTTATGTGATGGGGAGAGAGGGGTACCGCTGCCTGGCGCTTGGTGTTGTGGGCAGTCATATAACTCGACGTGGCCTCTTCCTCCCGCTCTCTTCTCTCTATCTCCCCTCCCCCCTTCAGAACGACGCTGCACTGTGCTCCCTGGGTTGCAGAGATTTGCGTATTTCCTCTCCTTAAACCACCACCACTACTACTAGCGAAAATATTTGTGATGTGCTTGACGAGGTACTTTACGGTGACTGATTACGGATAATGTGTCGCATTATCTGTAATTAAAACCTAATTAAAAGAGTCTATGTTCCTGGACTGAACTTTATGGTCCCGAAGTGCCTCTGAAATCGCTTGGTGTCAGGTCCCCCCCCCCCCCCCCTTTTTTTTCATCGCGGACAATAATCAATTCCGTCGATCGTACACGGAGGCACATACATAGAATATACTCGACAATACGTGGTCAGATGGTGGTACCGAGATTGGGTAGATATATAAAAAAGATAGATGTATAAATAATATATATAAAAAACACATGTATACTCGGCTATGTCGACAGAAAAATGGGTAGGTAGATACGCAGATGAATAGATAGATAGATAGATAGATAGATAGATAGATAGATAGATAGATAGATAGATAGATAGATAGATAGATAGATAGATAGATAGATAGATAGATAGATAGATAGATAGATAGATAGATAGATAGATAGATAGATAGATAGATAGATAGATAGATAGATAGATAGATAGATAGATAGATAGATAGATAGATAGATAGATAGATAGATAGATAGATAGATAGATAGATAGATAGATAGATAGTAGGAAGGTAAGAGAGAAAAGCGAGATTTTAGTTTTCAAGGTTACACCAAGGTAACAAAATGGACGTCACCCTTTCAGATTGCGACATAACCTTTTTGTCTCGTCATAACTAACTGCGCCTCATTTTCGAAGCAGGATTTTCAGATAGGAGATACAAGGACACAAACAGTCCCTGTATAAGGGAGGCTCTCCGAATACTGAGTCAGCAGATCAAGGTGTCACCCGTGGCTAAGAGTTTTCAGGACTGCCTGTCTAGAAGAGACCTCTTTCGGTACTCCCGGCGCACGCTCCCCCGCGTCGTGGAATGCTTGTCCTCCGCGTGCTCTTCGGGAGCTCGTACGCACCAATTTTGGCGCCGTCGTCGCGACATTTCTGGGTGTCGCGTGCCACCGTCTTGCACCGTCGCGCGGTCCTTCCTACCTCCGTGCTCGAACCCAGGCGCTCGCCATGTTGCGCGGGCCAACGCAGCCAGACAGGGACACTCCGACGCCGGGTTCTATTTTGGAGAGAACACGGCGCCCGCTCCGGAGCCCACCTTTCCCTTTCTGGACATTCTCTCGGTTTCGGGTTGCGTACGTACCCTCTCCCCTAGCTATGGCTGCCCGGTTCGGTTAAAATTGGCTGTTTACAATGGGACCACCCTCTCCATGTCCTCCTCACCTTTCCCTCTCTCTCTCTACAACTCTTCCTTCCTCCTTGAGAGAGACACTTTTTTTTATTGTTTTTAATCCTCCCTACCCGGCAAGACACACATACAAGTACGAATGCGTCTTGGTATTCAGCCAAGAAGTTGTTTTCTAGTTTTGCTTCGTTTTTGTTTATTTGTGAGCTGTGGCGGTGGAGAGACGGAGAGATAGCGAGGGAGAGGAAGAAGAGACGGAGCTGAGTTAGCTGTGAAAAGTTCGCCGGGAAGAAAGCTCGTTGATTTATCTGGGCCTCTGTCTCGGCCGTGTCGTGCTTTTTTCTTTTTTTTGCGCATTTTATACATTATTTACAGCAACTAAGTATCCAGGGCTCGTGATGGGGGGGATGAAAGCAATCTGGCAGCAGTATCATGGTATTGTATTACGGCCGGTGTTCTCTCGTCAATATCAACTAACGCGACGATGGAAGCCGGCGAAGCCAGTGGCTGCGGCTGCACGTTCTGCGGCAGCGACTTCACGTCGTTTTTGCGTCCATAAGCGGTTCCGTGCGCGTTGGTACGCTCCTTCGATTCCCGCTCTTCTTCCTCCCAACACGAACATGCCTATAGCGATCGCGGTCAAGAGCGCTATCGCGGTCTCTACGTCACGAGACGAAGGGTCACAACGATTGGTGGGAAGTGCTGCGGCCGAATATCGCGAAAATTGTGAAGCAGGCATCGGCGGTGGCGAGTTGCACCTGTGGCAAGGGGGCGAGGTGTGCCTAAAATTGTTGTTCTACACATTGTTCTGTCCGCGCATGCGACCTGCTAGAACCTAGCCACACGCAAGCTTCTCTGTAGAAAGAGAGTAGCAATATGGTTTTCGCGCAGTATATATCTAACGTTTCGGCTGCAATGTAAAGTCTGGACGCAGCCTCTTAAAATACCTACTCGAATCACAAGATGGTAGCTACGATGATGTAAAGGCCACATATTCACTGTTGTGGTTAATCTACTTCAATGTCAGAAAAGCGGTCCTGAACTTCCATGGCATCTGTGTCAGGATAATGACCGAGCTCGCGTGCTACGTGCTGATAACATTCACTTGACGTCACGAACCCACCTTCCCGTCATTCTTGAACTACAACATGGCGATTTCAGTGACGTCAGAGTAAGCCGCTCTAAAGTACGCAGGTGAAGCCCTCTTACGCCAAGCCTTGTAATATTACGCTTGCATGCTTTGAGCAGAGTAAATATGAAGTACGCTTCATCTATACGGCGTTGCCAAACGTAAGAGACGGAAGTGGACCGAACCGCAGAGCCGTGTATCAGCGGTACGGTAGAACAAGGCGCGCGCACCATGTTTTATGCTTAGCAAGACCTGTTATCACGTTTGTTGCCATTGAGTGCAGGCACAGAGCAGGTTCGAGGATGCGTGCGCGATAAAAGCAACCTCATCTAGGGCACAGGTTGATAATTTTTGGACAATACCTGTCATAACTCAAACTTATTTACACTGTCTGTATACTTCCTGCTAGAACCATTTTCAGAATACGTGGACAAAAACCTTTTTTAACAACTTTCATCTACAAACCGCGTGCACTTTTTGTCTTCATAAGTATCAGTACAGAAGGAGCTATGGGAGACTAGTTTAGGTTCCGTCTGTACTAGACATTTATTATAGATGCAGTGCTGCAGTCAGTCCTGTGCGCTCTTCCACTGTCCTGTTGGTCGCGCTGTTTCGCCATATGTACACTCTGTCTAAACTTGCTTGGTTTTAGAGGAATATGGCCGTCGTTTACGAAGTCCTTTAAGAAGAGATTAAGACGTCTGCGTGGATAACATCGCCGCAGCGAGCATAAGACCGGGTTGATTGACGAAACAGGGGAGATGCCTTTGCCCCACTGTGGGCATAATCAGACTGATGATGATGACGCCGTCGTTTAATGTAAGGGATTCTCAAAACTGTCACAGTGTCACCTTCCCTTGTCACCGAAGCTTGCATGTTTTGGGTTTTCTGTCCCCCCTGGCAGGAGCCTGCTCTCTTACTGCAGAACGCGAGAAAGCATCAAGACTTTCTGCGGGGAGGACTCGTATTTATAGCTGAGCGACTTAGCGGTTAAGCCCCTCCTTACCGACCTCCTATCTTTGACTTTTCTAACTTCTTTCCGGGCCTACGCATAGGCTGTGGCCAAGAAAACGGTGGCAGGGAAAGTACGTTGAACTGTCTGTCCTCCCTCTCTGCGGTCTCCGGCGCCTTCTTCTAATGTTATAGACGACAACGTCATTGCGGCGGTGGTCGCACTCACACCGACTCGCCTGCACAGTAAAGCTCGCGGCGAGGCCTCTGTGCAGCGCACCGTGGCAGCGGGAGACCAGGTCCTCGGTGCGAGGAGGAGTGGGTTGAGGCTCGACACGCTGTCTTGTTGTGGTAGATAGAGTTGGCACTTCCCAGTTTCTGCGTCGCTTGCATTTCTTCTTCCCCCTTTCTGTCTGGCCTTACTGATGCATGGTGTCGGTGTTTACTTTCACTGCCTCGCCCCCCTTAAAAAAAGAAACTATAGGAGAGTGAATAAGACGAGAACAGGAATGTTCTGGTGGAATGGCATTGCTGACTCCACGTTGCGGCATGGTGATTGCGGTGTCCGGTTACTCCGGCCGCTTTTCATCGCGTACGTTCCCCGGAAGATTGACCGGTACTGTTCTTTACGCTAGGTTAACCAGGTCTGGTGTTGTCAACATAGGCATGCGCACGGGGGGGCCAGTTGGGGGGGGGGGGGGGAGGGCAGGGGGGTGCCCCCCCCCCCCCCCGCTCATCTAAAGGGGAGACCATTTCTGCCCTTTACCTTCACTCTATCGCACCTTTTACGTCATTTTAATGGGCAGGGTTTACGACCACGCAGGTTTTTACAGCGAAAGCTGCTATGAGATCATCCAGCCGTTTTTGGCGCCGTAGTTGTCCGCCGCCGCCGCCGCCGCCGCCGCCGGTGCACGTAACCGCTATCGCGCGAAAAAAAAAAAAAAAATCCGGGCCTTCTGCGTGGCATGCAAGTATTCTACCACAGAGCCACGAGATTTATTATTTTTTTCCTTAATACACGGAATAAACACCGGTAATTGTTTTGAACTGCGCAGAACATAACTCGTCACATTAGAATCACCTTAACATACACAACACCCACATTGTTCCAAACAGTAGGAGGTATTTCAAAAGTCAGGCAAACACACACAAGCCTCCAGAAGGTAAGCCACTCCGGAACGGGGTCAAAAGTGTCAACAACACTGAGCGCTTGAGCAGCTTCTTCTCGGAAGACAGACCTCGTCGACCGTGGTGGATCGGCGCGTTTGTCAATCATGCGACTTTTCCATAGCGAATAAAGTCCTAATAACATAAACAGATCATATGGAGTATTATTGGTGGGGCTTTTTTTGAAAGGGAGGAAGCTAATACCATGAGCTGTGATAGGAAGGTCTTTTCTGATTCTTGAAACTCCTTGCCGAACAGACCCTATGCAAGATTCATGCCGGGGAAAGAATCACGTTTACGAGTGTAATAGAGCGTTTAGAAAAGTGAAATAACAACCAGGTGTCAGACAATGTGAACTGCGTAACGACTGGGCCGTTTTAATCCTTCAACCCATTACAAAGGGCTCAGCCACAATTCTTCATTGTCATCAGCCAGCGCATCAACAAAGTGCACATATTGCCTTACAGGTGTACAGCGGGTACCTCGCTTCTCCACAGAATAACGAATAATGGAATAGTGGACGCTTCCCTATACCATACAAAAATTATGATGATTTATGGCGTAGTGGGTAACCATGCAAGTGTGCCTGTGGCAGTTGCCCCAAGAGTGTTTAAAAAAGGCTCTAGAACGGCCACTCTTCCCGCTTTCGCTGTGACTGTGCTGCAGGCCAGGCGTTTTCTGACGCTAATAGCGACCAAGGACTCATAATGTTGCATTAAAATAACTGCTTACTTACCACCTGTACCTCCGGAAAGCAGGGGACCAATGGTAGGCCTTTGTGAGGTGAACGTGATCCCTTAATTTTCAATTTTGCATCCATTCCGGAGCTTTCTTTCGGACTCAACCAACTTGGGAGTGTAAAGGGGAGGGGGGAGCGATGCAGTTTAACTTGACCTTCCTGACGGCGAGCCCTGCGCACGCCTATGGTTCCCAAGGTTCTTGAGCGTTCATTGTACGACTGAAGTATTTGTTTGCGGAACCCACGAAGGGTAGTTCGTACTTATCACATGGCGAGAGAGACCATTTGATTGGAAAGTTAGCAGGTAAGATGCAAAATTTAAGCAGTTGCCAGAAGAGGGAGGCGTGTTGAGATTACTTGGCGTAACGCAAGGTGTCGTGTTTTGTTAAGGGCGTGGGTTCGATTTTCGGCCACGACAGTCGCATTTCATTGGGGCGAAATGCAAACAACACCCGTGTGTTTATATTTAGGCGCACGTTAAAGAACCCCAGGTGATCGAAATTCGGAGTTCCCACTACGGCGTGCCTCATAATCATAGCGTAGTTTTGGCGCGTAAAATCCCGGAAGTTAGTCATACTTTGATTATGCCCTTAATGTTAACAAAACTCAACCAAGGGTAATGTCAATCGTTCTTTGATTGAAATATCGCTAGCAGCGTTCGGGCTTCTTTACTCGAAGGTGTGCTCTAAGGTCACGTTTAAGAATTAGACTTCAGGTATCACTACGTGCTTTCATTAATCTTCGAAGTGAAGCAGCTGCTCCTATAAAATCCTAGCCAAGAAATTTCACGCAGTAGCTACAGAAGTCCCAACAGCCGTTTCATTTTTTTTTCCTTCCTTTAAAAGAGCTCGCATGTCTCAAAATCTGTCTATTACATCAGGGCCAAGTCGCCTAATACCTGTGTCACACGGGCACTTTTGAAAGGCCCTCGAGTCGACGGCCCTCGAAACGCCGCAGCTCCATCGACTCGATAGAGTTGTCACGCTGCTACACGGCAGTTTTCAACGGCCGTTGAGTGGTTCAGGTGTTTCTCGCAAAAATTGTGTGGCGCTGCAAATCTTTGTTTTCGTTTTCAAGTTATAACGTAAGTGAAATAATATAAGTAGACTTAAATAATAAATAAAAAACTTCGAAGCAAAATGAACACGCGCAGATGAAGAAAAAAGAAGCGAAAAGCAAATGCCTACACAGGAAAAAAAAAACAAAAAAAAAAAGCTGGCGATAACGAGCACGGCGAGCCAGCACGTTGCTGTTGTCGAGAATATGAGCAGTTCGTACATTCAAAATGGCAAAAATACTTTATTAAATAATTTATTACGCCCACGCCTGCTACTTTTAAAACATAATGGTGCAATTTTTCTTTTTCTAATCGTGGCTTTGGGCACGCTGGGAACGAGAGTGCACGTTTGCGCTGTTTCCGCTTCCGTCGCTCAATAGCCGTCGAAGTTTCAACGGACGGGTTGGGTGCTCCGTTGACTCGATGGTCTATTGACTCGACGGCCTTCGAAATCGCCCGTGTGGCAGCTCGTGCTTGACAGTTGAGTCAATAGACCGTCGGTTCAAAGGCCTTTCAAACGCCCGTGTGACACCGGTATAAGGCAAACACAACATTCATCGCGCACTAGAACTTCTTCCGCGGAAAAATCCCGGGAAAATGCTTGGCGCGCTTCATTGCGCGGGGCTTCCATTGAAGGTCTCCGGAGGTTCATCGCTTGGGATGATCCATCCTTGTAGGACTTCTTAGCATCGGCCTCCTTCCCCGGTGCGGATCAATCGAGCCCCATCAATTCTCGTACAAGAGGGCGCCAGTCACGTGATCGTGCGTCTCGAAGGAAATAGGAGGATGCCCGACCCAGATACCGCAACGAGGCTTCGTCCTTGGCTCGGCTCCGTGTCACGAACACTGGAAGACTGCGCCGGTTTCGCCAGGAAGGTTGATTCTGCGAAGACCCGGTGCAGACCTCGACGAATAGTTGCCATTGGGCAACAGACGTACAGCAGACGACGACCAGGAAGGAGGCAGACGTGTAGACAATGAGACAATGACGGGCCGGTTGTCTTTAGTTAACTCACGCCATGGACTCTTCCCGGTTTAGAAATCACTGCTAGTTCGTTCTCCGTACGTCTCCCCTGGCTTCACAAGAAGCCGCAGGGGACATCCCTCTTAGTGGGTGTCGATCCCCCCCCCCTCTCCTGGAATAGACCAGCTGTCGCAACCAGATTGTCGCTCAAGGACGGAGATCCCACTACGCGTATATGCTAATGCCGCCATTGTGCGTCAAGTGATGCGGCCCCACTTGGCCGGTTGCGCCGACCCGTAGTGCTTACTCGATCTGAATTCAGCTACGGCGGCCAATTGACTCCGATTTGTCCCCATCGTGTCGCGCGGCCTTCTGGTTTCGTCAGGCTTAACATCTTGTTTCGTGCATCCATTCTTTCTTCGGCGCTGTTCTTGCGTAGACCGGGACGCTGTCACGGTGGTGCCAGACGCCAGCAGGCGATGACGGGGAACTTTCTTTTCTCTTGCAGTCACGGGGCTCGGGGCGTTGCGTCTAATGGCGTCACGTTACGTTCAGTTCCCATTGTGGGTTCGGTTTAGCGAAGAACCACGTGGTCATCCCCGAGAGATTGGGGAACGTTGTGCTTTATTGGCCCATTGTGCCGTGTCATTGAGGTAGCCGTCTAATTCCCTTAGTATATGCGGGCGTTTTGTTGCCGTTATCTTTGTGCACTATTGCACTATCAATGCGATGTGTTATGTAATTTATGTACTGTATATGTAGATATAGCGAGGGAGTGTGTGTTAGAAGAGTGCCAAGTTGGGCTAGTTGATTGACGTTCATTCCGTAATGCTTTAACTGCGCACGTGCTGTCTTTTACTTTCTCAGTTGTCCTTGTATTAGCGCAGTTAATACATTAGGGAATGAGTGTGTGTCAGTTAAGATACAAGACGAACCTAGCTATTGTATTGCAAAAAAAGATGTATTCTTTCTCACTTAGTCTTCGGGGTTTGCTCAAGCACTGTGTTAAGAGGTGAGCGATATACATGCCCATGCATGCACTTATGAACCGGAACTGCCCTGTTGCAAAATAATAAAAGCCTAGAGGCCTGACCACACGTGCGCGCTGCAGCGTGTCAGCGCGTGGCTTTTTGACGCGGCGCCGCGCCCTCTTCCTACGGGGAGAGAAGGCGCATAGCTACGCACGGCTACGCGAAGCTGCGTGCCCTCTCTCTCCATTAGGAGAGGGCGCGGCGCCGCGTCAGAAATCCACGCGCTGACACGCTGCAACGCATACGTGTGGTCAGGCCTTTAGGCACACGCGTCACACATGCGCTGATGGCACATTAAAGATATAATTAATAATGCAATAACATTGTTTTTCATACATGCACGTACACTGTAGAAAAGAAAAAGAATTCCTTTGAATCTTATTTGCGAGTGCCAACTTGCCACTATATGACTCTCTTTAAAGGGAGACGTGAACTCTCTTTGGAGATTATTATACCCTCGTCAGAGAGTCGTGACTCCCAAAAGAAAGTTAACGGCTTTCTTTAAAGGGAGTCATATACGTACCAAGTCAGGACTCACCGGAGAGTGTTAACACGTACTTTTTTTTTTTACTTAGAATGCACTTTGGCCTTGCTGGCCGTTTCCAGTCACCTTTCTGACCTCGAAACAATCACCCAGAAATAAATTAAAAAAGATACAGCCCCGTGCGAGGAACGGAATCCAGATGTGCAACATGACATTCTCGTCATCGCGCCAACAGTTGACAAAGGACGTGGAATCCCACTTGTGTCGCAGTCCAGCAAGATTGTGTTTTGACATACAGTTGTGTCGAGCGCAACAGTTGTAGGGAGAGATAGTGTAACCTTGTGACAGTGGGATTACTAATTAAAGCGTGCGTACGTGTGCGTGGCATCTGAATGGCTCTCGCACAACGATCACAGTAAATTTGTTCAGTATGATATTTTTTCTAGTGCCATTTCATGAAAGCACAGTACAGTTATTGCTAAGCTCCTCTTTTACACTTAACTGCCATCGTTCTTTTTCCCCCCGGTTGTTGCGATCGCACCTAACAGGACGTATACGCTACTTTGCGACTACAACTGCTGTTCGCGTAAAAACGAAATAGAATGGAATTTTATTTCACTCTGGATCGAATAGCTTTAATTGCTTCGATCGTAACGATAACGCTAGCACTATCCACTATAGACTCGGTTACAACCTAAGAAACAAATTGGCCTCGTATCTGCGTGCTTCGCTGCAAATGTCGTCGAAAGACGATAGTCTTCTGCCGGCCGTACTACTATGTTTTGCCTTGCCTCAGACAGCGCCTCCTCTGTGTTGAATCGGCCGCATCTGGCTGGCATTGATAAAACAGAGGAGGCACTGCGTGAGATATGGACGCCATCCGGCAGTAGCATCGGGAAACATGAGCTTGTGCAGAACCCTGGGCTAGTGCCAGGCCTTTTCGTGCATAGCGTCGCATTTTCAGCGCAGCCTAAGAAATACTAGGGTCTTTAGAATTACGTATTTATGTATTTTCTATTAAAGGAACACACCGCCTAATACTAACGTATTGATGTCGCGCCTCACATATGCGTAACATTTGCTTTTTGATCGACAATGTTCACAAGTATGAACGCAGCCCCTTGTGCAAGATGGCTGGGCGTTCATCAAGTGGTTAAACTTTGCCCGGTTGGCTGAATCGAGGGGCAGACAGACCAAAATTTTAGTGTCGAAGTATCCCCAAAAAGACTATCGTCTTTAAAAAAGTCTGCTCCGCCCACACGCATCGCTGCACCCCCTCCCGCAGAGAAATCGCGTAATTGCTCCAGCCAAGCAAAGGAAAGTTTATTGAACAAGTGTACACAAACACCAGCCAATTGCGCTTACTTATTTTTGTGACGTCACGCAGTTCTTGCGCGTTTCAGAGAGTTGACTTTACCACCCAAACGCACTTTCGTGTTGCTGCTTTTAGGACGGAATCATAAGCGTTCTGGTAAATTTCGTCAGCGACTCTGACATCGCTGTTTGGCCAACTGTAATGTTTTAGGTTGTAACGACGAAACCTTTAACTCGTAATATGCGTAGTGCTTACATAATCCCAGAAAAATTACTTATGGTTCAAGCGGAAACAAGCTAGCACGATTGTCTTTCACAGGTGAAGGGCAGGCGAGCCAGTACGACTCTGTTTCGGCGACGCATTTCCCGTGCGAGCAGCGTCAACGTACTGTCTGCGCGACCTGCGCCATTTGACAGGCTGTGATCGGGAGTTCCGTATCGCGAAAGTGTACGCATTTGCGGGCCGCCCCAACTGTTTCCGTTCGCCCGTTAATAGCTTCTACACTCGTATAGCTACACTCGGTACACGTATCGTCGCACATGCGCGCATCCGCGATCTCACCGGAGTACAAACACATTAACCCTCATCGGTCGCTTCACGCTTTTTATGGAACACTGGTGTTCGTCCATGTTGTACCACAGAGTAAGCGCGGACGTCCCGGAGGACACTGGTGTACCGACGTCCAACTGCACGGTGAGTTTAGACTAACAGTTGCGCCCGAAATAAGCCACGTAATGTGAACCGAAAGGTTAACGGAATATTACGATGATGCGCGGTGAGTTCTAAGTTAACAGCAGTCACAACTGAGATAGACGTCGTGAAGTGCATCACTGTCCAGATGTTAACGTAATATCATGACGGAATGTTGAACTAGTTATGCTAGCGACATATGCTAAGTAGGACTGACTGTTGGGCGAGTTGGTACTTATGCATTGTTAAGAAAGTGGCGCAACACTCACATATGAAGTTTTATTCGAAATCGCAGAACAAATATATATATAGTTATATACGCACCTGGCTACACACAACAAAGCAAAAAGCCAGCAAAAACCAAGAAAGAAGAAATAATTGGCACCATTTTCTCAACGAATGCGACATACGTTAGCAACTGAAAGGCAGGTGCTCGAACACGGGGCAAGAAATGGCGTAAATCTTGGGGGGAAGGGGGGGGGGTCGAAGGCGGGGCAAGCAATGGCGTAAATCTTGGGGAGAGGGGGGGGGGGGGGTCAGGGGACTTCTGACCTCCCTTGTGCTCAGGCTGGGAAGAACACCCCTTGAAAGTGTCCCCCCCCCCCCCCCCCCTATTTGAAGTTTCTCTTTCAGACATCATAGGTATATCTGAATGGCTTGACAGTTAAGTATGGCGCGTTCAACTTTTTTAATGCCTGTTTTTTTTTTTTCTTGCAACGTGTACCGGTGTTCAATACCTCTCAGATGTGTCAGACTATTGAAATCGCAACTGCCGCTCGATCGGTTTCAGACAAGGCTGAGAACTCAAACTCGTTTTTCAATGTGATTTCAAGGCATGATTTTTATTTTTGTATATGTAAAAATAAAACCCAAAACATTTATGAAAAAGAAAATGGCCGCCATGGCAAGATGTGTGTCCCCCCCTTGGGATTTTCCTGGATTTACATCACTGGGGGCAACTATTCTTAAGGCTCGTTCACATAGGCAGTGCGCAGGGTTCCCCTTCATGGGAGGGGGGGGCGAAGGTTCGTGGCAGCGCCCCCCTCCCCATTAAGTCAATGTATGGGGCAGACTGCGCCCCCCCTCTCAGATGCGTTGGGGGCGGCCGCCCCTTGCCCCTCCCCCCCTCCCCTCCCCCTCCATCCCCCCTCCCCTCCCCCCTCCATCCCCCCTCCCCCCCCCGGGCGCGCCTGTGCTCGTTCACACCTGCGACTAGCAACTGTCGCGCGACCAAGTTTAGTCGCAAATGACCGCTTTGGTCCCAAAGCAACTTGTGCTTTGGCTCAGCCGCTCGCTGCTAGATTATTCAGTCGCTCGACTGCCGTCGCAAACCTCGAAACCAATCGAGTGCGCTGTTGTCAGGAAGTCAGCAAATTTTACGGGGCAATGGCAATGCGAGCCACGTGCGAGCAGACGTGAAATCTGTGTGGCGAGGGGGGATAGGACGCACGCAGGGATAACATCGGTCGCCTTGAGTCGTTTGCTGGTGTTTGTAGCAAATAGTCGCGCAACCAATGCAAGGCGCAGGTGTGAACGAGCCTTCAAACTGTGCCAACGACGCAAGGCAGCACGTTTCTAGTGAGGGCCACTTGATCCTCACTTGAAAATTCGTATCGGCTTCCTAATTAAATTATCAAATGTTTTTATTCTTCTAGCCAATACTTGCTTTTATTATGCTTTGATGTTTTTACGTCATATACTTCATTAATGCTATCTTTCTCGCCTATTGGACTCCGGTCATATAGACAGACAAAGTACTTTAATGAAGTCATGAGGGACTAAAGGCGGGAAGGACCCGCTGGGGCTCTCGGCTCACCGCTGGCTGCTCCCATGTCGGAATCGGGAGGCCATGCCTCTCCACTCTTTCGCGGGCCCTCAGGAAGCATGTTTTTTAAGGTGAACAAAAAGCTATTGGAGCACCGGAGCAATTCTTACGATAAGAAACCACTTATCGCTGAGTGTTTCGCTGCAGTTATGTCGCAGAACCCGAAGATCCCAGGATCGAATCTTTGTCGCGGCGGCAGTAAATCGATTGAAGCGAAAGGCTGGAGGCCCGTGTACTGGGCTATGTCAGCAGGCGTACTCGCCAAAGTACACCAGGTGGTCGAAATTTGCGGAGCCCTCCACAAGGGCGTTTTTCGTAATCACATAGGGTGGTTTTGGCACGCAAATATCCCAATTATCATCATCATAATAGTAATCATCACCCTCTCCTGACTGCGTGAGCAGGGACGCTGGCATCGACCAGAACGTTGCCTCGCTGCAGCTAGCCGGGTTCTGTCCGCAGCCGGTCGCTCTGTCAGCCTTTCGCGTTGTCGGGAACCTGGGCGCCATCTAGTCAGTCGCCCGCCAACGTTCCGTTTTCCAAACATTCGCTTTTCAAACAGGCCGCGTGCAGCGTGTTTCCGTACCCTAAAAAAGCGTGGGAGCAAAAACTTCCGGTCGCCGCCATATGGCGGGAAAGTTACGTTACCTTTGCGGACACGTCACGTACGACGTCACACCACGGCGAAAACTTGAATGAAAAAGACAGGTTCTGCCTGAGAGAGAGAGAGAGAGAGAAATAACTTTATTGAGGTCCTGAGGAAACAGATCAGGTGGGCCTTGTGGGCCCCCTCGAGTCAGTTCGGTGGCTCCACCCAAGTCGGGACCGGAAGACAGTCTCTCAGCGATGGCTCGGCCCCTCTGGACAGCCTAGAGTTGGACCGTGAGTTCTGTGCTTTTCAACGAGGCGTCCCAGCTGTTCTTGTCAGGGAGCGTTGCATAAGTATCGCTATTTTCACAGTGTCAGTGGTTGGCACGTGTAAATTCGTGGGGTAGTAACCTACGCCGTACCGCCTCGCGGTTCTCACTGTTTGCCAGCGTCACCAGTGCAAGAACCAGTGTTGACACCTGCTCTATGCCGATGACGCCATACGTGACGTTTCCAATTAGGTCACGTGGCTCTGCCGCATGTGGCGGCGACTGGAATAAACAGTTCTTTGAATGCGGCACTTGGTTGCCTTGGTTGCCATTGTCACCAAAAACATGCATAGCCGTAACCCAGAGCTTTAAAAAATGACCTTAAAGGTCCGACCAAGATTGAGGGGACCGGGGCGCCTCCCCTACTCGGCGCCCCCCAGGGCGCTCGCCTATGGCTACTGGGCTGTTTAGGCCACGAAAGCGCGTCCACTGGCATAGTGACTAAGCTGACAACATTGCTTTCCGCTTTCTGGGGACGGCAGTGTTGCACAATGATTCAATCAATGCTCCCGCATTACTGGAACACCGGCTTACTTCCTATCGAATACTTTGCATTAACACCGCATGATTTTCTATATCTTGCCTTCAACTCGAACAACATTTTTTTCCCCGGAAATACTAAGCGTTTCCTCCGTGTACCATTGCCATCTCGGGGCGCAACTATACTGCCGGGGACAGCAGCTGCGATCCACCTCGAGGCCGAGGTTATGACGTAGTACACGGCCTTCTACTGTTGATGCCACAACAGCTGCACAGCAGCACCGGCGCACCACATACTCCTCTGCGTTGTTTTTCTGTCACACACATACACACAAAAAGAAAAGATATAAATAAGCCTGTATACTAAAAATTGGCATGCCTCTCCGTTTTCCTTGTTTGGAATCTCGGCCGCGTTTGCATAGCACCAAGTGCAATGCCGCAGTAGCCATGCAAATTATTGATCAATCAATCAATCAATCAATCAATCAATCAATCTATCTATCTATCTATCTATCTATCTATCTATCTATCTATCTATCTATCTATCTATCTATCTATCTATCTATCTATCTATCTATCTATCTATCTATCTATCTATCTATCTATCTATCTATCTATCTATCTATCTATCTATCTATCTATCTATCTATCTATCTATCTATCTAATTGTCTGTCTGTCTGTCTGTCTGTCTGTCTGTCTGTCTGTCTGTCTGTCTGTCTGTCTATCTATCTATCTATCTATCTATCTATCTATCTATCTATCTATCTATCTATCTATCTATCTATCTATCTATCTATCTATCTATCTATCTATCTATCTATCTATCTATCTATCTATCTATCTATCTATCTATCTGTCTATCTGTCTGTCTGTCTGTCTGTCTGAAATAGTAACGGCTTCGCGGGTTGTGAAACTGGTCCGCGCTATTTTATTTTTTTTCCAACACAGCCCTATTGAAAAGGTTCGCACGTCATTCCAAGAATTTTATTATGTTTCCGCCGGATTCTTACGGACGTATGTGGCAAATGTATAGAAAATATGTGGATTCTATGGAGATTCCGTATGAAAACATATGGAAATATTGAGATGACATACGGATGTGTCAGTAGGGTGAGCTGTGCGCCGCCGCGCCGCGCCGCCGCCGCCGCCTGTTTTTACTCACGCCGTTCACGCCGCCGAGATTCCGAAAGTGACCACGCCGCCGCCGCCGCCGCTCAATATTTGCGGCGCGCCGCCGCTAGTCCTTTATTTTAACCCGACTGGAGAATCTGGGCATAAAGTACGTCACCGGGGGAGCTCTTTTTGATGTGTCCATGTAATGGACTCTCCATTTCAGCCGCTCATTGGTGGGGAGCACGACCAGCCTCTCTCCGATTATCGTCTTCAAAGCCATTTTGACGCCACCAAGTTTTCATAACTCTCCACTGAAATTAGAGGAACGGAATGCGCTTAAACCATAGAGGGGAAAAAAAAGGAGTGAGCGGGCCTAGCATCTATAAGCCAACCTCCTCTGAAGCCTGCTACCTCTTCGGGCTTGTGTCACGATTCCCATCATGCTCTTGTTTTCCTTTTTCTTGTTGAACCGATAGGGTCAAAAACGAAAATTCGCGAGCTTGCGCGTCTCATGTCCACAAACAAACCTTCGTTGACGCCACTGCCCCCCTCGTGCTCCATGCTCTGGTCATAGTTCCCAGCATGCTCCTGTGTTTTTTTTTATTTTATTTTAATTATGTATTATTTATTTATTTTTTCATTTTTATTTATTTATTATTTTTTTTTGTGGCTGGAGAGTTCTCGATGTGTACGCATAGTGGACTATCCATTTCGGCCGCAGCTGATTAGGCTGGAGTTCGGCGGTGATCTCGCCCCCCTGTTTCCGGTTCTTCGTCCGCAACGTCAATTTGATGTTGCGAAGTTTTACCAACTTTTGACACTAATGAAGGAACGGAATGCGCTTCAACGCAACGAACGCAGCCCCCAGACATCCACTTTTGGGCGTACATCTCGGAGGCCGTGCACAAATTCTGATCGCGTAGAGAGAGCGAGATGTGAAGGAAAGGCAGGCAGATTAACCAGACGCACGTCCGGTTTGCTACCCTGCAGTGGGGGGAAGGGATAAAGGTGCGCAAGCCATCAGAATTAGGTTTAACCCTTCGCGACCGTAAGAAAAAAACTTGCCAAAAAACGACCGAAAATTTTTTTCGCTCACTTTCTAGAGCTTTATTTTTTTTCTGAATCAATTGGTACTATTATTTTAATGAAATAACGATTTTTTTTCTAATAGCGTACAAAAATACCGCATGCCCGGTATCAGAGGCGGCAATGAAATGAAACGTGAGACACGGGAGAAGGAGGAAGAATAAACTCTATTGAAAAAACATGGAGAAGTGGGACCATCTTGCATCGACAAGCCCAGCTACAGCGGATACAGGCGTCATTGGTTCCGCATGGAACCAATTTTTGTTGAGGACGAGTATAGTGCACTCTAAAACATGATCGAGTAAAAATGGTGTCTTTTTGTTCCACAAAAATAATCGTCATCAGGATTGCTTGCGCTTTCTTTCTTGAAAACTCGGCGCTGGCCACATTCCTATCAAGAATGCCATGTCACGTTGATAACGCGCATGTCGTTACTGACCTGAAACTGTCGGGCGCGCAACGATAATGCAAGCAAAAGAACGCAAGATAGATGACGATTATTGTTGTGGGACAAAAGACACCCTTTTTACTCGATCATTTCCTAGAGTGTGGTCATCGGCCATATACTGTAAGAAAATCTCATGATGACTACATTCGTCAATGGTCGCCAAAGGGTTAATGCGGCCGCCCGTCTAGTGCACCTGTGAAGCTGGGTACGCATTCTCTGCATCGTTTTCAGACATCTGGAACACTCTCATATGCAAGTTCAGACTTTACAAGTTCCTGTTTCTGTAAATTTCGTCCACTTTCTTCTTACGCTGGGAATGTGCTGCCAGGTACGGTCCATCGACGTGGTCAAGAGCAAACATACCGGCTCACCTTTTGAGTAAGCGAATGCGCTCTGCCGAAATGGTCTGTGGACATCTCCTTTAGATAGACACATCGTGAATAGCTCCCCGGAAGTTGTATTTTTCTCTCCTCCAGAAGTCTCAATAGTATTGCCCGACCTCAACGCTGCGGCGTCCTACAGCCTTATAGGGCGACGACCCCGCTCTCTAGATAGCATATTCGTGGAGTCTTGGGCCTACTACTACATTGTACATAGATAAATAAAATAGATAAGTAATATATATTGATGGGTTAACGCACCTTTTAAATGCGAAGCCTTTCTTAGCGAACTTCGACGACTTTGAGCGTATCTATCTAGCTATCTATCTAGCCGCCTACTACTTTGTGCTCTCCTGGCCGTATCGCTAATGGAATTTATACCAAATTTCGTATGGCATAACATGACTGTATGACGACCATAAATAGCTGGTGGTATCATGAAAATCATGACTAACTTGTCATGAAAAGTATGATTTACATGCCACGCTCATGGCGCGCTCGCGGCCGTTTCGTTAGCTTCATATACACCGAACTTGGGATTGAGTGACGTGACTGTATGACGAACATAAATGACAGGTGGTAATATGCAAATAATGACGTGCATGTCATGAACAACATGATTTACATGCCACGCTCATGGCGCGCTCGCGGCCGTTTCGTTAGCTTGATATACACCAAACTTGGTATTGAGTGACGTGACTGTATGAAGAACATAAATGACAAGTGGTAATATGGAAATCATGACTTGTCATGTGCGACATGACTTCCACGCCAAGCTCATGGCGCGCTCGCGGCTGTTTGGTTAGCTTGATATACACTAAATTTGGTATTGAGTGACATGACTGTATGGCAAACATTTGCATGCCACGCTCATGGCGCGCTCGCGGCCGTTTCGTTAGCTTGATATACACCAAATTTGGTATTGATTGACATGACTGTATAACGAACATAAGTGGCAGGTGGTGATATGAAAATCTTGGCATGCATGTCATCTACAACGCTATTTACGTGCCACGCTCGTGGTGCGCTTGTGTCCAGTTCGCTAGCTTGATATGCACCAAAATTGGTATTGCGCGACGTGACTGTATGACGAACATAAATAAATGGCAGGTCCTCTATAAAAAAACATGACATGCAAATTATGTAAAGCATGATTTGCTCCTGCCTGGCTGCTTCGCATTACATCGATTAACACACAGTGCATGGGATCTGTCGGCTTTTTCCCTGGAGCGGCTGTATTCCCATACAACAGCGTTTTTCAGCTTCGCGAAATCGGATGAAAAAGAGTTGGCTGCTAGCCTTAGTTGGTTATAACCATAGGTCGGCGAACTCACTCATGAGTCGACCCTCGGACTCACTCAGACTGAGATCAAGCCGTGGGTCTGAGTCTGAGTGAGTCCGAGTGAGTAATGTTCTGGTGAGTCTGAGTGAGTCCGGCTGAAGAAAATTTTCGTGAGTGTGAGTCCGAGTGAGTCCGGCTCAGGAAAATTTTGATGAGTCTGAGTCCGAGTGAGTCCAAAGCGCAATACATATTTCTTGATTGAGTCTGAGTGAGTTCCACTTTTTTTTTGCCGTCCTATGGTCCTATCCCCTCATCTTCTGCATTACTATAAGCATTACCTGAATTCACGTTTATACTCACGTCTACTCACACGTATTCCAAAGCATTATAGTTCATACACCATTTCAATATTTTTTGATCAGAGGCGTGAATTACGTAGGGGGGTGCCTTGACCTCCCCCCCCCCCGCCAGCTCTTCCAGGGAGGTTCTTGATAAATATATCTTATGTTGTGATCTCTCTCAATAAAAAAGACCTTACTGGTTTGCGAGCACTCATCCCTCGTATTCGAACGTACTATATCAAAAAGGCGCCAAGAAGAGCATCGATTACGTGAAATATTTGTGTTAAAGCGCATTCAAACCGTGGTCGAAGAAGCTAATTCTAGGCTAACGGACTCAGGAGGAGTCGACTCACTCGGACTCACTCAGACTCAGATCGAGTCGCGAGTCTGAGTGAGTCCGGGTGAGTAATGTTTTGGTGGGTTTGAGTCTGAGTGAGTCTGGTTGAAGAAACTTTTCGTGAGTGTGAGCCCGAGTGAGTCCGGCTCAAGAAAATTTTGGTGAGTCTGAGTCCGAGTGAGTCCTAAGCGCAAAATATATTTCATGAGTGAGTCTGAGTGAGCTCCACAAGTTTTGCCGACCAATGGTTATAACATTAAGACACGTTGCTATCGCATTCACTGCTTCACCCTTTTGGGAAAGCAGTGTTTTTTTGAAAAATCAAGGGTCAATTTTCTATGTCCATCAACTCTTGAATCTTCAATCTATCCTCCCCCCTCCCCCGCGCGCCGCGCCGCCACCGATCTGATGAACCCCCGCGCCGGTGACGCGCGCCGCCGCCGGAGGAGGAAACACCGGCGCGCCGCCGCCGGCAATTTTGGGTCCGGCGCACAGGTCTACAGTAGGGAGAGAATGGGGAAGGAAAGTAAGTGAATATGCAAATACGGATCTCTCTCCATTTCTTATTTCTAGTTAGTTCAAAACAAACAAAAAAAGTATGTCACAGTTGTTGGATGGTTTTCAGGAAAAAAGAATACGCAGAACCAGCCGCTAACTTTCGCATATTTTGTTCTTCAACGTGTACATATGAATATGAAGTACCGGTGCGACTTGGAGCGCTTTGTCAGAGAAAACATGGAACGTAAAATTGTTTTTGCGCATGGTCACGGGGTGAAGTGTTTATACTTCATATAGGAGGACGTGCCCTCTAGTTACTTGTAAAAAGAAAAAAATTTTCCGCTGTTTCGAAAAGACCAGAGGAATATGACAGAAAAAAGAGGAATACATACAGGTTAGCCAGACTGCAATATCCGGTTTCCTAGTTTCCTACTCTGCTTTTGTGAGGAAAGAAGGGTGGGTAAAGTGAGAGAAGGAAAGCGTACAAGAGAATATCAGGCAGTCCACAACACATGCGTTCATAGAAAAACTTGCCCAAGTGTATAATTGTCGGCCCAAGGCTGTTGTGCGAACTTAGTGCGCACGATCTACTGTTCTGACCATCCGTGAGTGGAATATTTGATATTCGAGGCATACGATATGACCGCCTTTGGAGTGTTTTTCAATTCATAAGTATTTTTCAATTCATTCAATTCAAATGCAAACCGTGTATGCATACATCGCACTTGGTGTAGACGTGGCGTGTAGGCTTTTTAGCAGTTGTACAGATGACGTCCATTAGTGACCGTAGTGTCGACGCATGCTACTTGTAGATCCGCAGCTGACACCTCAACAGCCGATGTGGTGCACGCCAGCGAAAGAGCTGCACGATTCGACTTGTTAAAAAAAAATCCGAGTTTGTGATGGTGTAAACCATCTTATTGCGATAGCAATTATATGGACACCCTCGACGAGCTTTTGCCGTCGGCGTCGCCGTCATGTTCCGTATAAAGTCCAAATCGATAACGTCGCCCCGCGCATTTTATGTTCTACGCGCGAGCAAATGCACGCAAACGCTGGAGACGGACGCGACTGAAGCAGAGATGAAACGAGCCGGTCATCTCCGTCGCTCCAAGTTCGTACGATGCTATCACAATGTTCATGTGTGAGGTTCTGGGCCCCACTTGTTTGCCGACAACAAAGTATCTCGAGTCTGGTCCCAAGTAAAAACGACACCCTAAGGCGAGCACATTTTCGACGCGAAGTTTTCCTTCGGAGGGATTCACACGTCATTGGCTTTGACTGGAGAACCCAAAGCACGGAATTAGGGAGAAGTTAATAATAATAATAATAATAATAATAATAATAATAATAATAATAATAATAATAATAATAATAATAATAATAATAATAATAATAATAATATCTGAGGTTTTACGTCCCCAAAACCACGATATGATTATGAGCGACGCCGTAGTGGAGGGCTCCGGAAATTTTGACCATCTGATGTTCTTTAACGTGTACTGACATCGCACAGAACACGGGCCTCTACCATTTCGGCCCCATCGAAATGCGACCGCCGCGGCCTGGATTGAACCCGCGACCTTCGGATCAGCAGCCGAGCAACCGTAACCGCTACACCACCGCGGCGGACTATAGGGAGAAGTTAGGCGCGTGTTACAACTGTCCCTCAAGAGGAAGGTATCCAACAGCTGCATCTTACCGGCACTTTCCTACGGAGTAGAAACCTGGAAGCTTACGAAGAGGGTCCAACTTAAATTGAGGGCGATGCAGCGATCAATGGAAAGGAAAATTATAGGTGTGACATTAAGGGACAAGAAGAGAGCAGAGTGGGCCAGGGAACAAACGGGTGATAAGAACATCTTAGTCGAAATCAAGAACAAATGGACATGGCCAGGGCTCGTAGCGCGTAGGCAGGATAATCGCTGATCATTAAGACTCGCACACTGTATTCCAAGAGAAGGCAAGTGCTCGAAGGGGAGGCAGAAAGGGAGGTGGGCAGATGAGATTAAGAAGTTTGAGGGGATAAAGTGGTCGCAGCAAGCACAGGACAGGGTTGATTAGCGAAACGTTGGAGAGGCCTTTGCCCTACAGTGGGCGCACTCAGGCTCATGATCAGGCGTGTGTGTGAGGGAGGGAGGGGGTGGTGGTGTTGAAGTTGATGAGAGAGCAGTGATACCTGCGGACGGCCGTCGACGAGTATACCTGATGGAGGAGATAGTACGCTTATCGTGACGTTCTATAAACCGGCGCCGACCGGATCTCGCGACTTTAATTGAGCCTTGAAAAAAGAGGGACGCCGTGTCTGCTGCAACTCGCACGCGTCTCGAGTCATGTGACCGGAGTTGTCCTCCTTCGGAGGGTGTGCAAAGATAACCACGTTCGAGCACCTCAACGCGTGTCTTGTTTCTTACAGCGAAAGCTGTTATGAGGTCACAACAAGGGCCGATTCCGGCGCCGTAGTTGTCCGCCGCCGCCGGTGTCCATAACCGGTATCGCGCGAAATAAGAAAAAAATGACGTAAGTAACAATACTCAGGATAGAATGGGATTCGAACCCGGGCCCTGGTAGCCCATTATTTTACCAGAAAGCCACCCCTGTGCTTAAAAATCCGTAGCAAATTGACCCTATGCAGGCTTCATGTCGGTTAAGGAATCACGTTAGCAAGTGTAATAGTGCGTTCCAGAAAAGTAAAGTAACAACCTGGTGTCACACAATGCGAATTTATTAACGAGTGGGTCGTTGAATGATTCGAACCCATTACAAAAGGCTCAGACATAATTCTAGACCTATGCATCTTTGCTGCCTCCATAATTCTTGGTATCCTTTAAGATTTTATTAATCATGTGTTATCCCCCCCGACTCTTGCACAATACACCTTACTGAATAGGTGTCAATATCCAACAAAATAATTTAACGAAATGAGTGACGGGACATCTTAGATTCATTGCCCGTTCGTTGCAATAAGACTGTTAGCTTTGTTTATTTCTGCAGTTTCTGGCGTCTTCACCCACGCGTCTTTCTTTCTTTCTTTCTTTCTTTCTTTCTTTCTTTCTTTCTTTCTTTCTTTCTTTCTTTCTTTCTTTCTTTCTTTCTTTCTTTCTTTCTTTCTTTCTTTCTTTCTTTCTTTCTTTCTTTCTTTCTTTCTTTCTTTCTTTGAAGCAGGACTTGCGCTGAGCGCTATAAGTTCACAGCCTCATGCGCTAACAGCGTAGCCCGCACGTGTAGCCTATAGCTGCTCCGGATGAAGAACACCTGTGACATCCGCGTTGTCCCTGAATAAAAAAAAGAACAATATATATCCTTCTCGCGTCGTTGTGCCAGCCACCATGGATTCCTTTTTTTACATCTCTAAAATATCAAGAAATAATTGATACAGCGTGTAACAACGCTGGCTCAGTTTTTTTTTTTTTGCATTTATATGCATATTGGAGAGAGAGAGAGAGAAATAACATGTGTTAGTACCAGGTGAGGCTCTGGAGTGACGCAATTCAGCTTTCCTGAAAAATGTAAGTTCTTTGTATAGACAGTGAAAATGCGTTTGTTCAACAATTATCAGTAGGCTATTATTATCAATAGGTATATTATGTGAACATAATTGTCAGCGTTTTTCTTCAATGTGCTTTTTCTTGTACCCGTCTGTTTAGCTGTGATATAAACAGCGTCTTTTTCTTCTGCATGCGTTCGCGTCTGGATAGGTTGGTAAAAAGGCATGACCGTCGAATGAGCGGCACATAAAAAATGGAGGCAATTAAAGAATGACACGTGGACAGGGTAGGCGCTAAATTCAAACCATGTTTATTCGGGAGCATACATGAATGTATATCAACTCAAATCACGAAGGTCTCGCGCAGCGCGCTCATACAAAGACAGTACTAACAAATCCTTTAGGAAAAAAAAATCGAGGAAAAAAAAATTTCTCCTACTAAGCATGGAGACCCGCATGTGTCGCCAGCAATGACCCCCCCCCCCAAAAAAAAAAACAAAAAACAAAAAAAAAACAAAAAAACAAAATCGATATCGAAAGAGACAAATCAATCACCGAATCATCCAGAAATCAATCGAAATCAAACTTCATGCACGCGTTACAATTACAAAGTGCGATATTAGGCAGGTTTCGCGTTAAGGTTAGTAACCTGCAGTTACTTACTCAGTGCACTTCACCGAAACGCACTCGTAGACCCAACGAGACCACCAGGGATTATTAGGTCAGCCGGCACCCCCGGCCTACTGTTGACTTGCATTCGCCGAATAGTACCCCCACTCTCACTTAGTTCAGCGCTGCTGTGTGCGCTTTCTTGGGAAACTCTGCAGGGATCAGGGGTAGGAGACTCCCGATTTCAATAAAGAGGAGTCGAAATTAAAAACAGACTGACGTTTCAGACTTCCATTGTGTTTGTCGATGCTTCTTGAGCCTGTGTATATATTTTAAGCGTCTCACTTCTTCTTGTGCAACTTTCGGGAGGTATAGAACTCAGCACCGCAAATAAAAGGCTCGTCTTAAACGTCAGGAAAAAAAGTTCTTCATTCAAGTCAGTTCCAGTGATCTCGAAGGATATATATCTTTATAAGAATACGCTGACACGGGACCGTTATTTACGGTATATAACTGTATATACGCGGGTGGAATTCAAGTTTAAGAAGGTTCTATATTTGGTCGAGTAGGGGAGTTTCTCTTCACTGCCGAGCAAAGTAGTTTGCGTCGCGTCTGCTTTTCATTCACTTTACGCCTCACTGCTAAGAATTCGGGAGATTTACTGAAACAGTGCGTTCACTGATGAAACAGAAGGGGGAGAGTCATTTAAAGAAGGTTGAAAAAAAAAAGAGAAAAAGAACAAAAGGGTGGTTTGACGTTTTCCTGGCAGTTAAAGGTCTAAGGTAAGGCGGTTGGTTATTGAGGCTATGAAATGTGGCTTCTTTGATGCACGATAGGATGGGAGACAGCGAGGCGTTGAAGTTCGGCTTTATATTACGCGCAAAGAAAAAAAAAGTTCTGTAGTTTCTTTGAAATAGCTACTTCTGTATTTTTGTTTACCTTGACGGAAAATGGCGTATTAACAGACACGAACTCAAGAAAAGAGATGGCGAAGCTTGCATTAAGTCCCCCCAAGGCTTGAAGCAGCGGAACTGCACTATTGTGATTTCTAATCTGGTTGCTTCTAGGTTGTTGATAAGTTTTAGCTAGGTGATGCTAGGATGTTTCTAGGTTGCCTTCTAGGTTTTTGCTAGGGCTTTAGCTAGGTGATGCTAGATTGTTTCTTGGTTGCTTCTCAGCGCGGAGAGGTTCGAGTTAAACCACAGGCAGTCGCAGGCACGACACGGTTGTCCAAACTCCGGAGACTCGCACTGGAACCGAACGCTCGCACCTGTCGTCGATCTAGGGCACGTCGTCGTTGGCGTAGGGCTTCCATCGCTTTGGGGTCTTCTCGCAGCCTCCGTTGCCTTTCCCGTTCCCTAGTATCCTCTCGCTGTACGTACTCGGGATCTCCGGCTCACTGCCTTCGCTTCACCGCCATTTGTTGGGCTAATTGTTGCCTGGTTCATTTTCAGTGGACCATTGGTGAGTAGCGGGACTTACCCATTTTCTGTGGCACATGCCCGTTCATGATGATGATGACAGATCTTACGGTCATCCGTTTTAGCTCGAGCTTTAACAGCTTCGCTGTTCCATACTCACAGGGTGCCTTATGCATTCGCCTAAGACGACTCTAAGGCGAAAGCCACCTTCTTTCATTTCTCAGTTGATGTATTGATCCACCCACGACCCCCCCCCCCCCCTCCAAAAGGTTTCTGCACCTAACGCCGTTTTGCATTGCCTCCGGGATCACCGGCACAGCAAGCTATCTGCACTTCACCTGGTTTTGCATGGCCTCCGTGATCGGCCCACCATTGACTTAGCACTGAAGTCACGTGGTGACGTCATGGTGACGTCACAAAATTTGGCGATCTGTGACGTTATCACGGGGTGATGATTTTTGCACCACTCACGTTGACGCCGCGGGTGGTCAATTTTCGCGTTTGATGAGGCATGTGAGTCTTTCGCCTTAATAAATAAACTATACGACACTAGCGCACTCTTCTCTTGAGTACGTGTCTGTCATTGCGCCTTTTCCATCGCGATGAACATGTATCGACTAGCCAAAATATGAGTTCTGTTAAATTTCTGTTATGTCACAAAAGTAGATAATGTGTGAGGCGCCGTGAATACACATCGATGCGATGGCAGGATCACAAACCTGACGTAAAGATTTCTAGCGTCCCGAACACTATATGTCTCAAACAACCATGGGAGTCGTTCTTTTGTTTGTTTTTCCTAAGAACCTTATATTAGGTTTTACGGGGGTGACGTTTCCAAAGCGCTTCATTCTACGTCGACATCTATTCTTTCATTATTTGTATAGAACAACCGCGACGGACTGCCGAATCTTCACGACAAGCCGACGTTACCCCCGGCACTTCATTTCGTATACATGTTAGGTATACAGATGAAGGGGGGCGCAGAAAGAAAGTGACATATCGGTCTTACCATGTCTGTATCTATTATTGGCGTTACGTTAAAATAAAAAAAAACCACTAATCGGTGCAAATAAGGGAGGCCGCCATAGAAAATGAGCAATTTGCACGTGAGACATAAATGCCGATGATATGATCACGAACAGACGGAAACGTTCATCATTTCATACACACGTGTGTGTGTGTGTGTGTGTGTGTGTGTGTGTGTGTGTGTGTGTGTGTGTGTGTGTGTGTGTGTTGGGCTATGTGCTATCTTTCTCCTTCCACTATTTCCTCTCCCTCTTTCAATTTCCCCCCATCCCGTTCCCACGTGTAGGGTAGCAAACCGGTCATCCTGGACTGGTTAACCTCCCTGCCTTTCCTCTCTACGATCTCTTGTCTCTCTGACTTGACCATGAATTTACATAATGATATACGCTTGCCATATCCTGCAGATGGCTCACTGATCATGGTTCGGTGTCTTTCTTTATCGTAAAGGGACGCTTGCTAAATCTTTCCACTTCTTTTTTCAAACCTTATTTGGAACTGCCTGTTTTAGATATAATCAATTTGCGCGTGGCAGTCGTTCTCAGTGTTACAGCCCCTCGCAGCAACTTTCCTTATATGGCTGGCTTGTGGATGGAAAAACACCAGTTGCAGCCGTTAACAGGGCGGAGGCCATACCACATGTGCCTCGTGACTCTGGCTGTTGCCTTCAACGTCGGCCATAGCCAAATGCTGCAGCAGGAAACCATTTTCGTGCCATCCGTATGCACAGATGTTTTCTTTCTTTCTTATTTTTAGCCAGCGCAGCGCGCCTGCACCTATACAGCGTCACACGTAAAAGACTGTGTTCGCTTTCCCCCGCTTCTAGGTCGTAGATTCAAGAGCAACACTGTCAGGCCTAGCTTTACTGTATGGCAGTGTGGGTTGGCAACGCCTTCATGAACATCTACGCAGCTGCTCTACATTTGGTACACACTTGATTCGTTTATATATTGTGGTTCAGAGAAAAAATATAGAACATCAACGGTAGTTGGTCGGGCCTTTTGTCATCGGTATCTTTATTTTGGGCCTCGCAATAAAATACTAAAGAAACAGGAGTTTTATTTTTTTGTACAGCTGTGGCGGTGCACTCTGTGGGTGCTTCATGGAGAGACGGAAAGATAAAGATCGAGCGAAAGAGAGAGAGAGAAAAGTGCCTTGGTTTGAAGCCCGCTTAGAACTGTGCATGCGCGTGTGGCAACACAGTTTGCTACCTGCCAACACCGAGAGCGCACCTGTCGGTGATCTCCCTCCACACCGACCTGCGAGACATTGGAAGTGAAGACCTCGATCGAGCTGACCTACACTCGGATTTGGCAGCGTCTGCTATCGCTGGGAAGGTTGCACGAGGTAAAAGCGTCGACGTTGCCGACCATGGTGGCGCAGTAGCTTTACCCGCAGCGTCGTATATCTACAGCTTACCTGCTGAGGTGTAGCGCAGTTCTAAGCCTGAGGACGCGGGTTCGACTCCTGGCCGTGACAGCCGCTTGCATTTTATGGTCGAGTGGGGCAACAGGCAAAAGAGAGATACAGAGAAACACTTTTGTACCATGCATCTTGTGGACGTTTGCTGAACCCATTGGGTCAAAATTATATTCGGAGACCTCCACAACGGCATACCTCATGGCATATCTTATCCTCATGACTCACTGTTCAATTTTGAGACGGCACGACTTAATCTACATCTATTACTGAGGCATTTCACGACACTACGTTCACGTAAACAATGCGAGTAAAATCTCAGCTTTACTTACTTCGTGTCACCGCTACCTCACTTTCCTAGGGTACCAGACAGGGCTGCCGTGGTGACGATTTGATTACATATCGCGTGAGCATCGTCTTCCTTATCAATACTAATGTCATTGGCAACACCGTTTCTAAGTTGCTCCAGCTCCAGTATTTACCTTAGAACTAACTTGTAATGGCAATGTTTTCGTTCGTGGGGCTAAACACTCGTCAAAGTTCGATTGTGACATTTTGTTAAATCGGTTGTCGGCATTTCTTGCAGTTGCGTGTTGAATTGTACTGTTATTCAGTATTAAGTTCAGCATTGTATGACTGTGTGTACCTAGAAGGCATGTCAATCGACCGAAGCAGTTTTCCGGGAAATATATCACAAATTCCTGCTGTGCTTCATGCACTCTCTTCTGCTCTGGTGTATCGCTCGTAGGTCGAAGTAAATATACAAAAGAAAAGAAACTAAAGATATTAAGCTATACATGCCTCAAGTAATCGATTAAAAATTCAGCTTCTTTGTTTTTCGCTAATGACGTGCATAGTAAACTTATTTTAGTTAATTTTACATCTTCGCACGATTTGTGCACTATCAGCTATATGTAGTAGTGAGTTCATAGTGCCCTGTTTACACCTCGCTGATGCTGCCTGTAGGAAAATTTCCTGTGTGTTTACGTCCAGGACAACAGTGCTGGACGCATGCATTAGTATAGTGTTTTATCACATTTTCGGTAAAGACAAACCATCTGTGCAGTGACAGAGTGAAAATTCGGTGAAAATAATTTGAGTCTATGACCCATAACTATTCTGAAAGGTATACCTGCTTAAAGGGAGACGTCTACAGAGATGATATATATGACGCCAGGTAAAAAAATATATTAAAGATATATTTTTAGGAGGTAGACATAGAAATTAAACATATCTTTTTAATTAAACATATCTTTTTAAGAGGGACACATAGAAATTTCACAGATTGAGCTGCGACAAGCCATGCACTCCATCGCGTATAGTTCCTCAAGATCTCGCGTCGTAAAACAGAAGCGATGACGCAGCGAGCGTGCTTGCGAGACCCTAGTACGTCATATTAATTAAGACGGCCTGTAAATTAACCGAACCAACCGGGAGACCCGCCCTTCTCACGTTTCACACGGAACTAATGAGCGAAGTCTCATTACTTCCTTTTACAAGGCCATCGGGGGGCATTGCGCCCTTGCGTCGCAAGGCTGAGTTGTTGGGGCGAGGGTTTGGGTGTCGAGTGGGCTGAACACGCGCTCTCCGTCACGCTGAAACTGACATTTGAGAAGCAGACAGACATGCTTTGAGCAGACAGACGAACTGATGAACGGACGGACGTGTTTCGAACTTCACTCACTCACTCACTCACTCACTCACTCACTCCACTCACTCACTCACTCACTCACTCACTCACTCACTCACTCACTCACTCACTCACTCACTCACTCACTCACTCACTCACTCACTCACTCACTCACTCACTCACTCACTCACTCACTCACTCACTCACTCACTCACTCACTCACCCATTCACCCATTCACTCACTCACTCACTCACTCACTCACTCACTCACTCACTCACTCACTCACTCACTCACTCACTCAGCCACTCACTCAGCCACTCACTCAGCCACTCACTCAGCCACTCACTCACTCACTCACTCACTCACTCACTCACTCACTCACTCACTCACTCACTCCACTCACTCACTCACTCCTCACTCAGCCACTAACTTTCACTCAGCCATTAACTTTCACTCCATTAACTTTCACTCACTTACTCACTCACCCCTAGTGCATTCAAGTGACGACTGCACTCGGGTTTCTTTGGTGTTACTGAAGTAGCTGACTGGTCTAGTTGATTGTGCATACTTAAGATATACAGCGCAAACAAACACGACCACGGAAAAGAAACACACAGGACAAGCGCTGTCCTGTGTGTCCGCTTTTCGTCCCCGTGTCTTTTTGAGCTCTTTATTAACGGTATGAATAACCAAATAGTCCAGTCAGCTACCTTGCTGCCAGTTGCGTAGCCGCAAATATTTTTCGGAATGGGGGGGGGGGGGGGGGGGAGGACTTTATGTATGTTCGTGCGCGCGTTCGTAAGTGTGCGTGTATATAGTCCTATACACATGCAAAATTGAAAAAAAAAAGTGTCTAGAGAGAAGGAGAAGTTGTACCCCCCCCGCTACGCCAGTGCTTGTTGCACTCAAGGAAACCGCTTGATTTTTGTTGTCGGGCGAATTGCGAGGGCGCTCGTGTACTCCGATTTAGGCGCACGCCTGGTTAACATTATTCCGCAATTATTCACCAATAAAGGCGTGCCCCACGATGGCTTTGGCCTGTAAAACACCAAAATTTTACCACATTGCCTGACATGAGCGAGAGTGAGAAAAACACGAACAAGAAGGGAGCCATTCACGAGCTAAAACACACATTTGTAATACGATGCCCAAGTATCTGAACACATTTCGCGCACGAGCATTGTGACCTGAAGAAAACACGTCAACATTTCGGACCTCGCGACGGCGTCTACATCGCCAGAGGTCACGAGTACTTGCGGTCTGGCCTGCTCAAGGTTTTAGTCTTGCTTCGCGAGTTGGGCAGGCGCCCTCACTTTCAAGGGGGAAAGGAGGACTAACGAGCCAAGGCCGCACGGTTTAGTGAGGCGAGACGAGAAAGGGGCCGTGCATGCATGCATACATAGGAGGCTTCTCTTTTCAATGTCGTTGCCCAGCCACGCTACTCTCGCAGGCGTTCGGCTTCCCAAACAACGTTGGCTGAGATGTCGTCGACTCGTACGGACGTACGTCAGCGACGCACGTGCTGGCACACAGTGAATGGGCGCGTCGCATACGTGTTACGTCAAGCGAAAAGAGAATGAATTTCCGAGGGTGATGGATAGAGTTCGTGTCTGTGATTCGTTGTTACGTAAACACTCGCAGGATCACTTATGCATTTGTTTAAGACGACTGGAAGGCGAACACCGTTTTCTTTCGTTTTCCTCTTAGTCGATGGTATGGACTCCGCCCGAAACGTCTACGCAGCAAACGTTGTTATACGCTGCCTCTGGGATCAGAGGGATTGGAAGCTTTCTACACCTCGCGTGCTTTTGCAAAGCCTTCGTGATCGGCCCACTGCTGACCAAGCTATGACGTCATGTAATGACGTAACATCACGTGAAGTCACGTGATGTGACGCCATTACGTGACGTCATAGCTTGGTCAGCAGTGGGCCGATCACGAAGGCTCTGCAAAAGCACGTGAGGTGCAGTCGCGTGATTTGACGTCATAGTGACATCACGATGATGTCACTAGTGTTTGCGCCCAATGGCGTCATCATGACGTCATGATGACGTCATCATATGATTTTTTTGCATGACTCGTGTCGACGTCGGCGACGGTCACTTTCCATGTTTGATTAGGCATCTAAGGCTCTGTCTTTATATAGCTCAGTGGTGTGAACGCTCCTGTATAAAGGCAGTGTAGAGATGCATCACAACCGTGGTGCTTGCTTTGAAGCACCATCTGTTGTGCAATATATAGCAAGAAGAAGAACAAAACTTTATTTTAACGGAAGGGGTAGACAAGGGGGTACACAGGTGCAAGGAGTTTTTCACAAAAGATTACTGGAATGAACACCGACTAAATACTGAGGGCCGCTCAAGAACAGCGCCTTGAGCACCACGGAAATTCTGTGTGATACTTCGACTCGCATATTTATCCTTGCGCTGCTTTGATTCTGGTACGCTATTAATGCAAATTGACATTTTTCGCTCGTCCTATTTTACTGCAAGTGTAACAATCTGTAGCGATCACGCGTGTTTACAAAAACGTGCGGGACTTTCATGCCTCTATACAATAGATACGCCATATGTCATAAATTCAGAAGGATAAAAAAGTTACCGTACTTATGAAAGGCGTGAGCACAGCAAAAAAGACTGAACACAAAGACACACTGACGCAGCACTGAGTACTTCTGTCTTTCTGAGTGTTCCGCCTTTTTTTTTTTTTTTGCATGAACCGACTTGCCCAAGCGTCTGTTTTAGTTAACGTACTTAGACTGCAAACGACCACGAACGCATGGCAATTCCCATAAGCTTTATAGTTGAACAATCACAGTAGAAAACACATTGGAGATGCCAGCAGTCTCATGCCTCGAAGTCGCTCCTTAAAAGTTTCATTGTGATTGAACAGACGTACAGTTCAGACGAACCGCACGTCCCATGTGCGTATCGGATCGCACGTCGTATCACGTGCTTCTCGCTCGCCTTTATTTCTTTTTCTTTTATTACAATGTGCGCGCTTCTACGAAGGGAACCGATGCGGCGGTAGCATCTGGTTTCGTGACGCATGGTACGGCTTGCACGTGGTGAAACTCAAAAGAAAAAAAAAAAACAAAGAACGGAAGTATAGCTTTGAATTACCATCGGCAGCGTTTGCTGTTTCGGCGCGTAACGATACACAACTCCGGTCTACGAAACAAACAAGTGGTGGTGATGAAGGGACAGTAGTCTTCCTAGCACGTTCCGTCGATGAAAAGGAAAAGCCCGCTTTGCGGTACGAAACGTCGCACAGGAATTGATTGCAAACTGAAAAAGAAAAGAAGTCACCCTGCCCCTTATGCATTCACCTAAGACGACTCGAAGGCGAAAGACATTTGCTTCTTTTTCTCCTTTTGTTTGTTCTCAGTCGATAGTATCTATCTATCTATCTATCTATCTATCTATCTATCTATCTATCTATCTATCTATCTATCTATCTATCTATCTATCTATCTATCTATCTATCTATCTATCTATCTATCTATCTATCTATCTATCTATCTATATCTATCTATCTATCTATCTATCTATCTATATATATATACATATATATATATATATATATATATATATATATATATATATGCGTCGACAGTGTGTCCTCTCTTTACCGTTGTCACCGCTCTTTTATTCCCATATCGATAGCTTGCGCGTGACGTCACTGCTGCTGCACATGAGTCGCACTTCTGCATCGGTTAGTGCGGTGCTGGAACCAGTGGGAAAGAGAGTATGCACACTGCAGTTTCTCCAATCGCTTATGGCAAGCCATCGTCACTCATATGCTTCGTGCTGTAGCGGTCTCGTGCATTCTCCTCGCTACTGCTACGACTTCCAGTATTTTATTATTGCTATTACCACTACAGCTAATAGTAACAACTGTAATATCTTTAGTACTATCATTACCAGTTAATGATTATCACCTTGTTTCGGTTTAAGTAAACGCTAAAAACAAGCAACAAGTTCATAGTGGGTGAAGCACTTTTTAAGATATGTTACCATGGTTTATTTTGATAAATAAATAAATAAATAAATAAATAAATAAATAAATAAATAAATAAATAAATAAATAATGTTCCTTATATCTTACTTTCACTTGTATAGCGAACTTAAGTTTGTATATTTTCACGTGACAAAATAAACTGCACGAACACTTCGCGGCTACTTGTGTCGTTCGTTGCCAGTCCGTTGTAATGCTAACCAACCTAACCCCTTGCAGTTAGCGAGTTATACTATTTCCGTCCTTAGTCGTCGAGCTCTGTCACGTGCGTTCGTCACGAAGCAAACGAACTCGAGCGCGTACTCGCCTCGATTGCGTAAGTTCTCGTTTCCCCTCTCTAATTTTCTTCCGCGCGTTTCGCTGTCAGGCTCGACGGCGCTCGACTCGTGTTCCTTCCCTCACCTTCTTTCTTTCTTTCTTTCTTTCTTTCTTTCTTTCTTTCTTTCTTTCTTTCTTTCTTTCTTTCTTTCTTTCTTTCTTTCTTTCTTTCTTTCTTTCTTTCTTTCTTTCTTTCTTTCTCGTTCTCTTACTCTCTCCCTTTTTTTCTTTCTATCTTCAGAGTCGCACCTTCTTTCCATGCTTCCCTCCTCCTCTTTCCGTTTGGTATTCGCGCCTTTCGCTCCCCTATCTAATCTCGCTGAGGTCCTGACCCCCGGCTCTTTGAAGTCGAAGGAAGGTGGAGCGGAGAATCTCCGTGCCGGATATATATAGCTGAGCTTGTAGTGCGGGTGTACGAGGAACACTGCCACGACACATTCTCTCTCAGCGGCCACTCTTCATTCTTTCGTCTTCTCTCTCTCTCTTTCTGTCTCTCTCTTTTACTCTTTTTCCACGAGTTTTTCAGGGGCGGATCTCGCTGTGATATCTAAGCGCAGCTGCATAGCCTTGAGATGGCGTTTCCGCTTCCACCCTTGTACTTCTGTTGCTGGTGTGCTTTTATTTCTCTGTCGCTTACAAATAATTTGTTCGAAGTGATGCACGATCATGCGGACTTCTATGAGTGTGGTGCATTTGCTAGGCCGGATGTTCAAATAAAACAAAGAAGTTTTCTATTCACATCAAACGCTACTACAAGGCCTGTGTTAGTTCTTAAATGTGTTCCTGTAACTTGAACACACACACACACACGCACGCACACGCGCACACGCACCCACACACGCGCACACGCACCCACACACAAAAGCAGTTAGAATTAATAATTTGTACACGTCTGTCTCTAATTTCTTTTTATTTATGGAGCCAGATTTGCTTGATGCTAAGGATTCAGATGCTTTTCACATATTTATCGATTTTCGTATGTTTTCGGCAACTAAAATTGAAATTCATAGTTCAAACCTTCAACGGCAGATGCCACAGTGCTGTGGCGTCAGTAGGGTGAAATTTTATTCTAGTTACGCCCGGTTTAAATTCTTCGGAATCGTAGCGAGGTTCTCTTGCTTGTAATTTGTGCTTGCAACGCAAATTACAAGCAAGAGAACCTCTTGCTTGAAAGCAGTAATTGGTTAAGACATATTTACCAGCGCAAAAAGACGGAACACTTAAGAAGGGTCACACACACACACAGCGCTGAACTCACAACTGATTTATTATTACTTTGAACGCAAGGCCTTTTTATAGCGCGCATCAAAGCAACGGAAAGACAGCTTTATGAAATGGAGCGACGAAATGAAATGAAGCCCGTCACTACGGGGTCTCTGGTAATCATGTCGTGCCTTTGGGACGTAAGACCCAGAAAGTTACTGCTATTATTATCTATTGCCAATCAATTCTTCGGAATCTTGAAAGGTTTCGGAAGGGTTAAGAAAGAGAAATTGACAAGCACTAATTTGTAGTATGAAGCCTCAGGGAAATCTATGCGGATTTCTCAGAAAAAAAATATCCTTGGATGAATTTACCCTCGCGCTGCCAATTGCTAGCTTCCTGCAGGGCGTAGGCAAAAATTTTCTTTCGGGGGGGAGGGACACCTGCTTAATTTCAAGTGGGGGGCCGGGCAGGCAGATGCGGTGGAGTGTCATTTCGTGCTCTATATGCCATGGCAAACAAAAAAAAAAAAATTCTGGGGGGCGGGGGGGGCATGGGCCCAGTGTGCCACCCCTGGCTACGCCACTGGCTTTTTGGTTATCTCACTTAACAGAGCGACCGTCCCCGTTACGACGTTGGTCCCGGGTTCGATCCCCGGATCGGAGCGTATTTTTCTCTAACCAGAGGCTTTCCTTTCTGAGGAACTCGTATGGATTTGCTCGCGGCTTTGCACCAGAAAGGGGTGGTGGTCAATTTCCCTTTCTTATTGACGTCTAACGTTTCGTTCGTGGAGCGACCTCTTCGGCAGAGTGCATTTGAGAAGCAGTCGAGTCCGCGACATTTGTCGCGACGAAAAGGGTTTTCGGTCGCGACGTGTTTGTCGCGACATTTCGTCGCTGGCGTCCTCAATCCCTCCGCGTCGTCCTTTTGTTTCACTCCTTGCTCCTTGGACTTGGACTCGGTTCAAAAATGGGGGCGCGCCGCCACTCCTTCTCTGCTTTCAGTTCCTCGTTAAACGGTCACGACCGTACCGCGTGACGCACCACGTGCTTTATGGCGGCGCCAAAGGATCCGCGGAGCAAAGCCAAACAATGCTCGCACTCTTTTTCTTTCTTTCTTTCTTTCTTTCTTTCTTTCTTTCTTTCTTTCTTTCTTTCTTTCTTTCTTTCTTTCTTTCTTTCTTTCTTTCTTTCTTTCTTTCTTTCTTTCTTTCTTTCTTTCTCTTCGATCTTTCTTTCTTTCTTTCTTTCTCTTCGATCTTTCTTTCTCATCTTTCTTTCTTTTCCATCTTTCTTTAACGAAGTGAGAGGGAGAGTGGTTTGAGGTTAGTAAAGACGTTTATATCCGCAACCCAGAGAGCAAAGAGAGGCCACGTTCTCAATATGAGTTGCACCCCTACAAAGCGCGATGCCGAGGTACGTCAGTTCCTGTTAGGTGCCTGGTGGGAAGGTGGTGGCACCTGTAATCGTATCCAGTACTTGCACTGGGGGGAAATTTTTTGAAGGACATGCATTAAAGAGAGTAAAAAATGGGGAGAAAGAAAGTTTGTTGAGGTTTCGTGGAAACAAAAAAATCCGCGTTTCTGGTCGTTATATTGACCAGTAAACTGGAGAACGCAAGTTAGGCACGGGATATAGACGAACACATGCACCAAATCAAATCAAATCATTTTATTGCCCTGAAAAAAAACACGTTTGGGAGAGGTTCACTCGCTAAAAGCTGTTTATGGACAGCTTGACGAGGCGATTTGCTGCGTTGTTCACATCATGTTTCTGTGCGTGTTCTTCTACATCCCGTAACTAATTTGCGTTCTGCAGTTTACCATTACAAACCAGCTAGTCCGCCAAAGAATTCCTGTTAAGTAATGGTGAGTGCGGGTCTTGCGTGCGTGCCCATGTTAGCGTTGAGTGCGAGGGGCGCAATAGGGGGGGGGGGGTGCAGGGAGTGGCAGTACAGACGATAGCGGATGCTATATGCAGGACGTAGCGTCATTTTCTTCTCCTTCAAGAACAAATTCAAGAGATGGAAGTAGCGTGTGTAATGGTAGCATGTGTAGCGGAAGTCAGGTATCTTGACAAGAGTTAAACTTGGCCCTAGGTGGTCGTCCCAAGCAGGAATTATCTGTGGCTAAATTTAAATTAAGAAATTGGCTTCTTCTCTTTCTGTCAACACAAACAGCCCGGCTTCACAACAGAAAAAAGCACAACAACGAATATAAGAAGGGTGGGTGTTGGCAACAACAACTCGGTCAGCAAAACAGCAACATGGCCGGTGGCCAAGCCAAGCCACGTTTCATTTATCAAGCACGGAAGACAAGGTAGGGAGCGGATGTAGGATGCGCCTATTGTAGAATATAAACACTGGAAGTGCATGACGCTGTACTTGACACTAATAAGAAGAGGAGGAAGCGATCCCAATTTTGTTAAATACGTACAGTCCTGGTCAAAAGTTGGCAGGCCACTCTTCCATAGAAATACATGGGATAGGAGCCTGCGAACTTTTGACCCCCCCCCCCCCCCCCTGTACATAAGAAGCTAGCAGATAGCGAAGGTGGGGAAAGGGTAGGAGAACTAATTTGTTGCTTTAATTGAGGTGTAGAAATTATTGCGTAAATGCACTATAAAATGAGGCAACCACGCGAGCATTATGTAGCCTATGGGTTCGACTCCCGGCCACAAAGAGCTATTTTTCGTCCGCCTTCACTTTATTTTCTGCACCTCATTCTTGGCTTCATCGTCTGTTGACTTCTCATGATTGTGTCATATATGATGTGTGACGTCATACAGGAGGAGGAGATTGAAGAACCGGGGAAACTGAGCGGGATTCAAATCTTTGTTGCTACCATAGGTCATTTCATCTTCATTTAGTTAGCTATGCAGAACACGCACACATTTGATAATGTTACATCTCTTAATGCATCTCCTATGCAACATTCATTAAAGAACATCTATCTTTTTTCACAATATGCTGGCTAACTTACCCATCAATTGCGTATACAAATCGCTCTAACCTAAACTAACGCGGTGCGGTCGCATAATGTCTCAGCTGGGTAGCACAGCTGACGTGCGTTGAAGTGTGCGCGTATCCTCACCGAGACTTTTGTCGAAGCATGAAGCTGACCGCAGCACATTGACGTCTGATTACACAAACCCTGCAGATATCTTCGTCTTCCGCTTGCACTGAGGACGTTTACGTACTCAGCGTTTTCGTGCTTTTGTAGTTGAACTACAGCTACGCAACAGTCCCATCAATCTTTTCCCCGGAACTTCAGGCGTAGAATCTTTTGCGTAAGACCACCTGTAACTCTCCGTTCTCGCAACATTAACGTGCACAGAGGAGCGTTGCACGCGGAAATGCAACGTTAAATGCTAGTGCAAATAGCTGCACTGACGTATTCTGTCTTCCTAGTCACCTTGCCCTGAAATCCACTGCTCTCTCTTCGAGCAACCAGCGTCGTCGAACCACATTTAGTGTGATAAATGTGTGTAATATTTCGTTGCCATATGAATTTATGGACATTTTCGGCGGGTGGTTATCATCGTCGTCGCGGGCGCCGTCACCGTCATGTTCCGCATATGCATATAAAAAAAATCAATCAATCAAAAACTTTTATTATTCACATGAAGATGACACATCGGTTATGTTATAAAGGTAGGTATTTACTATTCCTCTCTCTTATTCTTTTCTTACATTTCTGTCTTCTCATCAATGTTTTCTAATGCAAGGTAGCAAATTGGATATTCATGTTTCAGGTAATCTTCTCACCATCCGTATACTGACTTGTTTCCTTGCTTCTATTTTTCGATGTGACCGCGAACTTCGCTGACTAAATGTGTTCCACGTGTGATTACTCGGCGCAAACAGCTCATGAATGTATCGGTACGTTTTCCAGTGTTCATCTACCTGCCATGGTGGTTTAGGGGTATATGGTCCTGGACTGCTGACTCTAAGGTCGCGGGATTGTATCCCAGCCTCTGAGGAGCCGACTGCAGTGCTTACGTAAAACAAGTTTAGCGGGTTCTATACGTGGCTAAACTTTGGAAACACCGTCATTTGGAAAGGTTATGTCAGTAAAGCATGACTCTCTGTGCGCTCGACAGGTTTGTGCTGTCTTTTCGTCTTGGACGCTGTGTGTGAACAAACTTGACGAGATCTTTATACGAAAGGTGTCACACGAAATGGGCCAAGGCAATCTCCGCGCACTTATCATGCCATCGCGTTTTAGTACTTCCGCTGTCTTTAGTACTGCTTTCATTCCATCATCGTGTCTTTATGCATTAGCATCACGCTGACCTGCCCTACATATAGACATTCGTGGTAACCATCCAACAGCAGCAAACGTTCTGGCTGATAGCTGCCGCCTGTACGGTCGTAAAACGAGATCACAACAGCGAACGCTTTCGCGGAGAGGGACCTATATAAGTCGTCGTTTACTGACCTGGTTAACTATGGTTATTGGGATTACAGAGTGTCCTTGGAACACATCGTGCCGCTGTATAGTAGGAATCGTTGCGCGGAGTAGTAAGCGTGCACAGGAAGCGAGGTGATGTCGATCGACTTCCGGTTAGTAACCACACACCGAGATTCTTGTTACGCATTGTAAACACTTAGTCGCAGTACTACTTGATCTTGCGTCTGTGTTGCAGTCCTACGAGGCAGACTCACTTCATTAGGCTCTTGTAGATCCAAAGTCACGACGAAGTTGAACAGACGAAAACATTCTAAGTGCCGAAAAAACGTCGACATAAACAACAAAACAGAAAAAAAAAATTTACGGGGTCATTCATTTGCCTAAGACGACTCGAAAGCGAAAGGCACCTTCTTTTTCCTCTCAGCCAATGTATTGCTCCTCCCCCCCCCCCCCCCCCCCCGCCCCCCATCCGAAAGCTTTCTGCACCTGACGTTGTTTTGCACTGCCTCCAAGATCGTAGGCATGCTTCCAAGATCGGAGGCAAGCCTCCAAGATCGGAGGCAAGCCTCCAAGCTTTCTGCACCTCACCTGGTTCTGCATTGCCTGCCTCCGTGATCTGTCCAGCTTTGCCCAAGCGACGATGTCGTGTGATGACGTCACAACTTTTGGCTATCGGTGATGTCACGATGACGTCATACAATAACGTCGTCACGTGATTATGATTTTTTGCATCGCTCGTGTAGACACCGACGCCGGAAGCCGTCGCCGGCGCCAACGGCCGATCTTCGCGTTAGATGAGGCATTTAAGGCTTCATGGCCCACATTTTAACGATTTGACCTGTCTAAGGATCTGTCTACGGCAGACAAAAAATAGGCACACCGATTTGGGCGCGCTCGACTGATTAGCTTTCCACTGGTCCATCCAATTGTTATAATCTAGGCGCGTGTGTTTCACTGGTGATAACGTATATCGACCAATCTAAAAGCGAGTGCAATGTACACTTGCTCTTCTACGTGTTTTATTTTCTGTTTTCGAGATAAAGCTCGTTAGCACTGACACAGTGTCTAACAGTGACTCAGACATTGGCGCCACCTTGCTGGAAAAAATATATATATTAAAAAAACGTCCTTTGATACGATACTGATATCGCAAGTACGCAGTAATAAGACGTTCGCGGAATGTTTGTACTCACTGGCATTTCCATCTCCCATTCCTTATCTCGGCTTATCAATTTTCGTCAGTGTCGTTAGCGCACGGCAGCGGGGGTTTTTTTGCGACTGACAGCCGTCAATTTGCATGAGCTGACAGCGTTATCTCAATCTTAACGAAAAAGTTGTTACGATAAGCTTTAGTGCGCGGAAATTCCTCCGCAGAGATGCGCAATGATGCACGCGCAAACAGAGCTGCGGTGTGTGTTTTTCCACTGGAGTTGACGCCACACATTCTTGAGCTGGCTTTGTGTTTTCCGGTGCTTCTGTACGACGAGGCGAAGAACTTCGACTCAAAGAACGCGCCGAACTGCAAACAGCGAGATGCCAGGCCGAGATATATCTTTATAGCTCCAGGTTTTATGCTGGTCGCGATACGAATACGTGCATACGTGCTCGCGAAGCAATACACACTTCCTTCTGGAAACGTATGACCGTGATCTTATCCTCGTGACACGGTTTCCTGACATGCGACAGGTGACATGTGACATGTGACATGCCGAAGAAAGGTCAAAGGTAAAAGGTATACGCCGAGAAAATAACTTTAAAATGAAATCACTTCTAATTTTTAAGTTCTTTTCGTATTTGGTCGGCGTATTCTTTTTACCTTTGAGCATAAGCATTCCTGACTGGACTAGTTTTCATCAAACCTTTGATTTTATGGGAAAGAAAGAAAGAAAGAAAGAAAGAAAGAAAGAAAGAAAGAAAGAAAGAAAGAAAGAAAGAAAGAAAGAAAGAAAGAAAGAAAGAAAGAAAGAAAGAAAGAAAGAAAGAAAGAAAGAAAGAAAGAAAGAAAGAAAGAAAGAAAGAAAGAAAGAAAGAAAGAAAGATTTTCCGTTAAAATAAGCGCCCCCCGATTTTTTTTTTTTTTTGTTCCCTATGTCTACTGACGTCATGTATTACGGTTCACCACGGACTTTGAGAAATCCAGTTTCTCTACTAACTTTTTCTTCGTTCATAAGCACCCTTTTTGCAAACCCCAATAAAACGAAACATCCGGGTATTCGACGCTCTGGTACAGCGTCTCACTTCACTCCAGGTAATCCTTTTATTGCCATACGGGTCTTTCTGTGCTACAAACCTCTTGATCGTGCGCGTTTTAGAGTTTTCCGTGGCGCGTCCGCCTCGGTGGTACACTGGTTACGGTGCTCGGCTGCTGATCCGAAAGTAGCGGGTTCGATCCCGGCCACGGCGGTCGCATTTCGATAGAGGTGAATTGCTAGAGGCCCGCGTACCGTGTGATGTCATTGCAGGTTAAAGAACCTCAGATGATCAAAATTTTCAGAGCGCTCCATTACGACATGCCTGATGATCGTCGTCGTCAACACCACCACCATCATCATCGTCATAATTTTTTCCTTAAGGACCCCCCCCCCCCCCCTGTCCGGGTATTACGTAAGGGAGGTGGGCGGGTCATAGAATGTGAAACAGATGAAACATATCGGATCACCACATCGAAGTACATCTCTCAGGGAAACGCAATGCTTAAGGTGCAAGACAGAAAAGTAATAATTTGATTGATTTAAAAAAATAAAACAATGTAAGGTCACTATGAGGTAATCAGTGAGCAACTGTTTGAACACAAACATTTTGCGGCTTCGGCCAGTAAAACCTCAGATATCGTCACTGTTTACTAGTTTTCGTTGGCACAAAGGTGATTCCAGGGCTCCGAAAAAAACACTGCCCTGTCTTTGCACTCCGTTCGCTCGCTCGCTCTGTCTTATCGCTCGCTACTCCTGGCGTCGGCGCGAGACTTCCTTCGGCAACGCCGTTACGCCAGCCTTTCTTCCTCTCGGTCTCGACGCGTGCTCGCGCAAAAACCACGGGCGGCTGCTCACTTCCTGCCCTGGCTCTGTTCCGAGCGCGGTCGGGGTGCGGTGTCCTTCGCGTCGAGGAGGAAGAGCAGGAGTCCGTAACTCCCATCGTCGCCTCGCCGCGGGTGGTTATAGACACACCATCTCGGGCGTAAGCCTTAAACGACGACGACGACGAATCGGTACATTGTCGTTCGCGGTGTCGACCCCGAGAATGACACCTGCTCGTTTCTTTTTTCTTTCTTTTTTTTTTTTTCGGCGACGCGAACTTCGCTGTCTTTCTCGCTCTCAGTTGGCTCAGCTGCCAAGCGGCACGACGCTGTGCTCACGTGATTACATCACTCGACTCTATAGGCAACCATGTTCCTTCAGCTGCAGATCGGTAATGGAGAGCTTGGAGGAGGCGTCCACACAAAAGACGCCGTCGTAGCCGCGCTTCAGTAAATGTCGTCGTGAAAAAAAGAAAAGAAATTGTGCGCTGAGCTGTGTGTACCCTACGCCCTGTAACGACTATATCCACTCGCAGGCGTGACAGCGGCTACTCAGAAGAGCGAAAAAGTTTAAAGTCCCAAAACCAATCTTGCACGTAGTATCGCGATGGAAAGAAACGCGAGCAGTACGGCATCCACGCGCTCTGATGCTTCGCATTTCTTTTCAGGCGGTTGTAGTATGGATGGTAACAAAAACCTACTGGAGTCATTCATGATACAATCAAGGACCACTCTACGTAGGATGGTTTTATTACCACCAAGGTCAGAGGCCAATGAAAACAGCACGCCGCGCTGTTCGCGTTTCTTTCCATCGGCCCTGTACAACTGGGATCGCTTAAACACGTGCTACAAAATTTGGTGTTGGTGGATATGGATGGACCCCACGTGACCTGTTGTGGGTTTCTGTAGGAAGGATTATAGGTTGAGCAAGGAATGACCTAACCAAAAAGTTGCGATCTGTTATGTGTCATCGGATCGATAGTTGTATGCAGAGTTACGTGGTGTGCACGCTGCGTTGCGACTATGAATGAACTTCAAGTGGGTGAGTTGGGGAGTGTGTGAGAGGGTAAGCCTTACAGTGTCAATCAGATACCGAAACTGTGTCCGAAATGCTGGACTAGGAACGAAAAATTAACTGAAAGAGTAAAGGGGACCTAATGCTGAGGAATGCGTTTCAGCGTAATCGGAAGCCGCGTGCTTCGAGGTTATGCCTGTGGACTTAGTACTCGGTACAACTTGAGGCTGCATGTGGTACCTAATGGCAATGTGCGCGCAGGCAAGAAATATGCGCAGTCAAGTACACGTACAGGGGGGGGGGGGGGAGGTGTCAAAAGTTCGCAGGCCACCATCCCATGTATTTCTATGGAAGCATGGCCTGCGAACTTTTGACCAGCACTGTACTTATAGGCTAGCTCTAGTAGCGCACACGGATGAAAGCTCGCGGAATGGGCGAGTTCAAAATGGCAAATCTGGACAAGTTGCCAGACGAACCTTTTCTTCAAGTGATTCATACAAAAGACAGCATCTCAATGGAATCACCTCCCCGCCTCCGTTGCCAACAACCCAGGCCAGTTCATCTTTTCAAGCTGCCTTGAATAACATTCTTTAATGTACATGCATTCACCACTCCTCTATGTAACGCCGTTCGGCATTGTGAGTATCTTCCAATAAATAAATAAATAAATAAATAAATAAATAAATAAATAAATAAATAAATAAATAAATAAATAAATAAATAAAAGTCATTCTTGACGGTGTCAGTTATGGGTCAAGCGAAGATATTCGACGTCATACCAACAAGCTTATGTTCAGACTACCCTAAATTGTATCTTCAATGTGAGAGGACACAGAGGGAGGTGAATTCGATTGATAGTTTTTTCAAGGCGAAAAAGGTTCACTTAAGGGGCCAAATGAGCGTCACATGCACTCATAGGCGTGCGCATGGCTCCCCTTCAAGGTGGGGAAGGGGGGGGGGGGGGGCATGGCTCGTCGCAGCGCCCCCCCTTTCCTATTAGGTCAATGTATGGGGCAGACTTTGCGTACCCCCCCTTCTTAGGTGACTAGGGGGGCGGCCACCCCCCTGCCCCCCGTCGTGCGCACGCCTTTTGCATGCACTGCACATGAAGAATTCCATCAAGAGATGAGTTGATAATCCAAGTATCGGCAGATAGCTCTTCCAGAAAGGGTGGTATATGGGGGGGGGCAGGGGGGGGAAGAAGAATGGACGCGTGGGGGGAGGGGGGGGAGGGTGAAGTGCGAGTTAAACATGAGTGAGGAAAAGGGTGCGCAGTGGCAGAAAAGGATTGTGTTCTTGTGACGTCTGACGACGCGTAACACCACCCTTTCCCCCCCGTCTCAGCTCGCATCACTTTCGCTTTGTATTACGAGCGCTCTCGCAACTGTGCGCGAGCGTACATGAGACGATGAATCGACCAATGAGCGGGCCGCTTCCCTTCTCCCTTCGCTGCGAGGGTGCGAGGCTCTGTATACGAAGCGGCGCGTTCTCTGAATCTGCCGCGGTTCGCACTCCACGTCGCTGGCGCGGATCGCTCACTCGTTCGCGGTTCATTGCGCGGTGAAGACATCCGGCTGCTGTCTTGACGGGTTTCATTCCGAGCCCCGGTATTATTGACTCGCCCCATTCTTAAGTCCAAGTGCGAGTAAGAGACCGAGAAAGGCAGCTATAAACGTACGCGCGCCGACGAACCGTCATTCCAGTCTAATCATTTCTTCGTGAACTTCGTTCTTACTTTTGTTTCCTGGTGGAATTTCGAATCTTCTGACGAGAAAATCCGGCGAGAAATTCCAAAATGAAGGTAAGTTCCGTTTTCTTGGCGCATCGCTGAAGTCGATCATAATAGAATAATTGTCGGGGTTTTACGTCCCAAAAACCACGATGCGATGATGAGAGAAGCCGTAGGGGTGGGCTCCGGTAACTTACACCACGTGGGGTACTTCAACGTGCATCTAAATCTCAGCACAAGGGACTCCAGCATTTTGCCTCCATGGAAGTGCGGCCACCGCAGCTGGGATTCGATCCCAAGACATTCGGGTCAGCAGTTGAGCACCCATAACCACTAGATCACCGCGGCGGCGGCGGAAGGCAGTCGTTCTCGCTTGAAACGTTTCGTCGTTTAGTTAGTAGCGGCACTGCGGTTTCGGTTTCATGGACAGCCGGAACGACTGTACGTTTTGGTTTAATGTTGCGTTTTATTGTAACGTTTTTTTTTCTTTTTCATTCTTGACTTGCCACGGGGGGCATAATGTCTCGAAGAAGCTGAATATAGGTACACAGAGACTCCATCTCATGCATGTGCGACAAAAAATGATTCATAAAACGTGTTCTACCTTAGCTATCGTTCATGTTAGTTATATGCTAGTGTCCTGTGTACTACTGTGTATTGTGTGACATAAAGACACTGTCCTGTTAATCTGCTCTTACAAGCTGTTCAATTCAGGAAGAATCTCAATGTCCTAGCTGAACATTACACCACTGGCAGTCACATCTAGAGCAAAGAAGCGTTCTTGGTTTATGGACAAACACTTCGTGTGTATTTAGTGCAAGGAATAAGTAATTCTTACGGTTCTTGGATACGCATTGGTCTCATTCAAAATATCTCGGTTTGTTAAAAATTGTGGTGTGTTTCATGAATGTTCCGTTCCAGTCGCGCACTGTGCGTGACACGTCATTCTTCGTAATAACTTCTGAAGTAGCATGCTTAGCGTAATCATCATCATCATCATCAGCCTGTCTGAAGTTTCCTGCAGAACGAAAGCCTATCCCAGTGACTACAACCTACCCGGTCCCGCGCGAGCTCATTCCATTTTACGCCTGCAAATTTATATATTTTATCCCTACACGTAACCCGTTGCCGTCACAGACCGCGCTTGGCGTAACCATTTGCCGTCCCGGCCATGCTTGACGTGATGGGACACTGAAGTGAAACGTTAAACCAGTTTACACCAGGCGTCGGCAGCCCTTTGATGCGGAGGGCCGGGTTGTAGGAATCCGACACGGCGTGTGCCGGACGGCTCATCGGAGGGGGGGAGGGGGGGAGGAGGGGCTTTGCAGGTAAAGAGAAGAAAATTATGCGAATTGACAACCATGCACAAAAAGGGAATAGAAATTACGTTTATTTACAGCACGCATGTCACAAGGTTACATTTTACTAACATATAGGCTACAAGCAAAAAAAAAAGAAAAAGAAAAAACTCTGCCAATGCGACTTTTGGTGCTGAAGATCCTCAGCCAACTCCCAAATATCCACGTCATGGTTGCTCACCGACAGACGCAGAAAGTCTTGTGCAGATGTTCATCGGTTAGTAGGGAACGCAAGTTTGATTTTGATGAACTTCATTTTCGAGAAGATCCGTTCGCAGACGTACGTACAGTCGTCAGCAAGCTTAGCTAGAACGCTCCGCAGCGTGGCCTTGACTGGTTTGACTAGTGCGAGCCGCGAAGCGCTAGGCAGTGTTACCGAGAGAATATCTCGGTATGCTTTATAGATAGTATGTCGGCATGCAATGGTAACATCTCGGCAACAGAACCCAAAGCTACGCGGCGCTTGTGTCAATCAAACCCGTTTCAGGACAGGCTGCGGAGCGTTCGAGTTAAACTTGCTGACGACTGTACTGACAAACGCAGTTATCCTGGCTACTCGCTCGCGTGTGACGAGAAGAGTAGCCCACTGTGTCGGTGGGGAGGAGTAACCCTTGACATACACTTGGAGATTCTTGGATGAAGGTGCTTCCTTTACCTAGCATTTCCAGAAAGAATCTTTCTTGCCCCCTTTTTTGGACATGTGCAAATAATGGAAGTGAGGATGTTGTCCAGCTAAGAGTGAAGATGGGGCACAATGCCAACTGGAAGCGATCTTTCTTTGTTTTTTTTTCTAGTCCAATTCGAGGTCAAAACTGCCATGTAGGCCTTTGCGCAGAGGCAGTGTCGCATCCTATGAAGTGGATAGGAAATGACAAGGGAAGGCGAAGGGGGAGGGTTCTGACGTCTTGCCGGGGGCCGCAGGTTGCCGACCCCTAGTTTAGACCAATCAGTTGTGTTTTTCAGAACGCTATCGTCCTGAATTTTGCCATCAAACGACAATTATTAAATGAGGAAACGTAGCTCAATGTTTCAAGTTTGAATTTCACGCCGTAACTTCAGCATGTGAACGGCATTGTGACGTCACGAATTTCGATGCCTTTTTTTTGCGTATTTTTGGTCATATTTGTTCAATTATGTTTTCAAAAACTTGCTATATGTTACAACTCTGGATTCCTCGTAACACAATGTAAACGTTATTTTACCGATAAAGCGATTACGTAGGCACTAGCAGACGCCGTCAAAATCTATGACGTCACGGCTTCGGGGTGCGGGAACTTCAATGTGGCGTCGCCACTTGCATTTTCTTTTTTTTTTCAGGCGTTTCACGGTAAGGCTGGTTCCTTCAGCATTGTGAAATTCTAATGTACTAATAGGAGAAAATCGTTTTTCTCTAGAGTGTGCCTTCAACGCCAGGCAAATGTCTTCAGTATTCACGAAATAACTCTTGTATCTCTCTCGCTTGTGGCATTCCTCGCAAACTTCTGAAAGGCGCCATTTCTTTTTATAGGCTGGGTACTTTCTTGTAGAGGAAGACGTAACACGAGCGTGTGCCCCATTCAACTCACGTTTACGAATGCGCAATCTTACGAGTGCTTTTTTGTTTTTTTGTTTTTTTTTTTCTGTTGCGTGGTGTTGACCCAGAATCTGTGTGGCGGTGGCTACGCGAGTTTCACGTGTTGGACATGTTTGTGGGCCACGCCGGGACAGTGGCATTCCGAGTCGACGCATTTCATTGCCCCCCTTGACACATCGGTGGCGCTCGTCAAAAACCTAGAGGCGTGTTTACGAGCTGTTCCCTCGTTGGTCCTTCCTCTTCCATCGTAGACGATATAGTGAGCGCTCGCGAGATGTTGACCGCATAACGGTGGCGACCCTTTCTCGGCCGTAAAAGAAAACGAAAACAACATTCGGTATATTTCCGCTCGTACACTATCAAGTAGAACTGACACTTTGGCGAGTTGGTACGGATTCATTGTTTAAGAAAACGGCGCAACAGAGAAGACCAAAAGACTTTTAAATGCGAAGCATTTCTTAGCGGACTGCAGGCACCTTGAGCGTTTCTATCTATCTATCTATCTATCTATCTATCTATCTATCTATCTATCTATCTATCTATCTATCTATCTATCTATCTATCTATCTATCTATCTATCTATCTATCTATCTATCTGTCTGTCTGTCTGTCTGTCTGTCTGTCTATCTATCTGTCTGTCTGTCTGTCTATCTATCTATCTATCTATCTATCTATCTATCTATCTATCTATCTATCTATCTATCTATCTATCTATCTATCTATCTATCTATCTATCTATCTATCTATCTATCTATCTATCTATCTATCTATCTATCTATCTGTCTGTCTGTCTGTCTGTCTGTCTGTCTGTCTGTCTGTCTGTCTGTCTGTCTGTCTGTCTGTCTGTCTGTCTGTCTATCTATCTATCTATCTATCTATCTATCTGCCTACGCCTGAGTGCTGTCTTGATAACCTCCTTAACTTAGAGGGTCGACCAAAATTAGTATGGGAGGGTAAGAGGGTTGGACGAATATGTCTGGCTGGTCATCACATCAATAACGTGAAAATCCCGGGGCGTACGTCGTCAAACCCTTTCCTTCAGACACGTGTGGCCCATGCCCTGTAGTGGTATACGGGCCGCAGTATTCGGTTACGCGCCACAGGTGATTGACAGTTTATATCTACCCAGGAACAGTGAGAAAACATATTGTTAATTGAAATGCAAGAGCTTTAAGAAAAACCGAAATTGGCAGCGTTGATGCGAAGAAGGTAAAGAATCAATATCAGGGTTCTAGAATCGAACCCAAGCATTCTGCGTGGCAATCAAGTATTCTACCACAGAGCCACGCCAGGTCTCAGAACTGCTTTGAAAAAGCGCCCTATGCAGGCGTAATGTTGGTGAAACGTCAATTGTGGCTGCAGTACTGGCCATCTAATAATAAACACATTGCATAGGTACTGCTATGATGCAGGCGTAGCGTCGGGTTTACCTCAATAGTGGTTAAGCTCCATCCGCTGAATTTGGTCTATGTCTAGCACTATCCAGGACGACCATCCCCGCAAGCACAAGCGCAACATTTCAGCTTACCGCTTGTGGTGTTGGTAATACCAATGCTGGTGTTGGCACCATTACGCAACTGTAAACAACTGGTTATATAAAACATATGCGACTGTTCAACATGTGTCCGTGCGTACAACATTTGTACATATCTTTAGCATTCTTTCGTAACGTTGCGCTCAGTAAAAAATTACACCACAATCACGTTCCCTGCGCATGCTGCGCATAACATCGATTCCCGTGGTACGTGGGATCTGCCGAATTTTTTAACCATACGAACACAAGAGCCGACTCACGACTGTAGTTTTATCCAAAGCGCTGGAGAAATATGTACACGCACGTCACTACACACAAGAAAGCAAAAAACAAGGCGTCCACTCTCAAACAACGCGTTCTTAAAAAATGTGCCCACTATCCTAGGATGCTTGGCGTGGGACAGCGGACGTGTGATTGTGTTCCAGTAAATCGTTGCGGAAACGACGGTTTCTCAAGTGCCTTAGTTCGACGCCTGATGTCATGCTAACAATAAATATAGGCAAAACAGAGGAGAGGCGAGAAATAACATTAGCATACGTCAGAGGCGTAGCCAGGGGGTGGCACACCGGGCACGTGCCCCCCCCCCCCCCCCCCCCGAAATTTTTTTTCGCCATGGCATACAGAGCGAAAAATGACCATTTCAATGAGGTGCACCCCCCGAAATCAAGGAGGTGCCCCCCCCGAAAAAAATTTCTGGCTACGCCCCTGGCATACGTGACACTATTTGTTAGTTCTAGCTAAAGAAAGGAACTTCAACAGGTGCGATGATATGATGAATGAGCGGCGTGTGTAGTAGGTGTTGTTTAAATTCTTTTGTTATTTGTATACAGTGCAATTTTTTTTCTTCTTTCGCGTAAATGATCAATATTTCTGTAGCGCTTCCCGCGGCTTGCTTCGCAGACCTGTTTGCCTGTCTGACACGCAAGTGCGTGCTTATGTGTGACGGTGAAGTGCGACGCAACGTCTCCTGGCCTACGCCGCATTGTATGGCGCAGTTATAGTTTACCTTGAACGAAAGTGTCGCGTGACTTAACTGGGTCAGAGGTAAGTCAGGACAGTGCTGGCGGGTCATATTCGGAAGGTCGTTCTAACTTACAATCGGTTTGTAAGAACTCCGTTCTCGTCACATCAGAGTGTTTACGTACGAACAGTCTTGACAATGCGGTCCAAGATTCCTTGTCTTCCCGTAACTGTCTTCGACGGGCAGCCGGCTGCTTCGTTTATAAACATTGTGAGTGGTACAGAAGTGATTCCGAAACATTGTCACCGTTTTTCGCTGTCAAATACGTAATTCTTATCAGCGTATATGTACATGTACGTCCCATTAACCAATAACTCTTTGTTGCTGCTTTTCGCAGGGAGGCGCCGGCAAGATGCTCTCGACATTCCTGCACAAGCTGCGACGGACCAAGGAGCCCGGCGCGGACCACATGCAGACGTCGCTGAAGCGATGTCTCACCACCTTCGACATCACTCTCCTGGGCATCGGTCCATATGATGGGGTCCGGCATCTACGTACTCACGCCATCGGTGGCCAAGAACATCGCCGGTCCGGCGCTTATCGTCTCCTACATCGTGGCCGGCATCGCGTCCCTGCTCGCTGCCCTCGCGTACGCCGAGTTCGGCGTGCGGTTCCCGCGAGCCGGCTCGGCCTACTCGTACTCCTACTTTAGCGTGGGCGAGTTCTGGGCCTTCTTCGTCGGCTGGAACGTGGTCCTCGAGAACGTCATCGGAATCTCCGCCGTGGCTCGCGCCTGCAGCGCGTACATAGATTCGCTCACGCACGGCGCCATCAAAGGCGCCATAATGAACACGACTGGCGAGCTTCCCGGTCCGTACCTGTCCCCGTACCCGGACTTCTTGGCGCTGGGCATCATCGTGGTGTACGTGGCGTTCATGTCCGTCGGGGTGCAGGCAACCTCGTGGCTCAACAACATCCTCTGCTGCGTCAACATCTTCGTGCTCTTCATCATCATCGGCGTGGGCGGCTACTACGCGGACTTCGACAACTGGACCAACCCGGAGACCGGAGGCTTCGTGCCTTTCGGCGTACACGGCATCCTGGCCGCGTCGGCGGCCTGCTTCTTCGCCTACGTCGGCTTCGACGCCATCGCCGCTTCGGGCGAGGAGGCCAAGAACCCTCAGCGCTCCCTGCCCATCGCCACCTTCATTTCGATGACCGTGGTCACGGTGCTGTACGTGGCCGTTTCCGGCGGTGCTCACGCTCATGGTCAACTACAAGGACATCGTGCCGGACTCGGGTCTGCCGGACGCCCTGGAAGCCAAGGGAGCAATCTGGGCTAAGGTGAGCTTGATGTCATCGAGATATTGATGCTGATGATGAACGCATTCTTAGCGCTTAACACAGAAACTTATGAAGACGCGGACAAGAAGGGACTTACATACACAAGCCTCAACTCTCAACAGACCGACTTCGACAGGCGCTAACTTTCAACAGAACTTTACCCCTTGACGAAAAGGAAATTTAGGCACGTCCTTCTTAAGTGACGATCATGTTATAACTGCTTTAGGCACTAGAAAACACAGTTCTCGAGAGGAGAAGTGCGGACATTTTTTCCGCAGTAAAGGATTGTGAGTTAACGTTGTAATCTGGGCAAGAAGGTGTCAAAACATATGACATGGGCTACTCAAATACAGCACATGAAAGATCTTTGTAATGTAACCAATAAGATTGAAATATGGAGTGTGACTTCTGTTACCTTTCCTTTTGTAGCAGCCATAGGCGTGCGCAGGGTTCCCCTTCAGTGGGGGGCAAAGGTTCGTCGCAGCGCCCCCCCCCCCCCCCTGTATGTCAATGTATGGGGCTGACTTTGCCCCCCCCCCCCCCCTGTAGTGGAGCGCATTATGTCAGTGTATGTGACTGGCTTCGCGCCCCCCCCCCCCTCTTAGGTGACTAGGGGGGGGGCAGCCCCCCCCCCCCTGCCTCCCCATGCGCCCGCCTATGGTAGCAGCATTTCCTTCTCTGCAGCTTTCCACACCACTGCACCTATTAAGAAAGGCTTGATGACTGCGAGATAAAGGATATGAAGATGCTTAACTACAACAGAAAAGAAAGCAGGCTCTCTTTCGCGAGAAATCTCGAAAGGGAACGAAGCTAAGCTTCAAGGACAAGCAAGCGTTTTGATTAGCATGTACAGTAACCGCTCGTCCTTCCGTCCGCGACATTCATTCGGCGAGCAAAGCATCGGTTCCCACTAATCACGCGTAGTTCGCGCAACAAAACGTTGCTTACTGTGACGTCCAAGGACACGCCGCTTGTTTCGAAGTATATCGTTGCCGGCAAACGTAAACATTTCTGTCGTGGAATATCCCAACTGCGTTGCAGTGAAGCGTTCAATTTCAGCAGGTATTTTGAAGTACTTTTTTTTTTTCTCTCGACACCGTCGCGTTTTACTTTAGTGTTTTACCAGACATTTCTGACACTTGGAGTTCGCTTTGAAAGCATTCGAAACATGTGCATAGCTGACAAATTTTCACAAATTCAGCGATGGTCTTCACATTTCACTACTCCTACTACAATTTTTTTGTTGTTGTTCTTGCTATTCTTGATTTACAAAGAGGGAAGCATTGCCTGTATTCGCTTTCATGGTATATTTACGTAATTGCAGTCCATTTAGCGAAACATACGTATTTTCCTAAGGATAATTATCCCAGGTAGGGTGAAGACGTTTGCTTCAACGCTAATATGTATAAAAGTGGTCTACTCACTTCAACTGTGTAAAAACCTGACTTTAATTTTGTTCAAAAAAAAAAATCGCGAGAGCGAGTCAGTGTTAAACATTCGCTTATGTCTTTTTTTTTTTTTTTTGTTCAGATGTGACTTGATAAGCAGATTTGCCCTTTTAAACTATTTCGTTATGTGCATTTCATAAAATCTTTGTTCACGGCCGCTGTTTTCCGCCCTCTCAAATTACTTGGTGGTATCCAGTGTACCTCACAATCATGCCGTGGTTTTTGTACATTAAATGGCAAAATTTCTTTCAGTCCGAGCGAATTATTTCTGCTACTCGCGAACAAAGTAACAAAGGAATCCAGTTCCATATATTACACAGTCGGGAACAGAGGAAAGTAATATATGGAACTGGATTCCATTGTTACTTTCCTCTGCTCCCGACTGTGCGATGAATGAAAGCTGCCTTGATTGTTTCCTTTTAGCAAGGACGCCCGAGATTCGTGCATAAAAGCCAGTTAGTCGTCAATTTATTCGTGTAAGAATCACTTTCAAGTTAAACGATATACCAGCATTGTGTAATTTAGTCATTCAAAAATAGCTGCCAGGTTAACCGCGGTGCCAGCATTGTACAAGCAACAATAATTGTTGGGGTTTCACGTCCCAAAACCACGATATTATTATGAGATACGCCGTTGTGGAGGGCTGCAGAAATTTCGACCACCTGGGGTTCTTCAACGTGCGCCTAAATCTAAGCACATATGCCTCTAACATTTCGCCTCCATCTGAATGCGGCCGCCGCGGCCGGGATTCGATCACGCGACCTGCGGGTCCTCAGTCAAGCACCATAATCACTAACCCACCGCGGCGGGTAGCACTGTACAAGTTGGGTTGCATCTTTATCAAATTCATGTGTTTCAAAAGCAGATGTCTAGAAAAAAGCCAGCCGTTAATTGAGGAGGGTTCCTCCCCCTCCCACCCCCTCTTTTTTTTAATGCATATATGTAAATACATCAAAGGCCTACGTCGTTCTACATTTCTTACAGGCAGCAATGCGCAAACTCGATCTTTAGCTTAATTCACTAGAAGCTGCTAATTTTGCTTACCTATAGCGTTTCCGCCCTGCCCACGTCCTCGCCTTTTTCCGTGTTGCTTACTTTCGTTTTCAATAAATATCTTTGGCGGGTTTCGCAGATCGTGGTGATCATTGGCGCCCTGTGCGGTATGTCCACGGTGCTCATAGGCACGCTGTACGCGCTCACCAGGATAGCGTACGCCATGGCCGACGACGGGCTCATCATGCACATGTTCGGCACGGTCAACAAGCACACCAAGATCCCGCTCATCGCCATGTACGTGTTCTCGGCGCTGGCCGCCCTGCTCGCCGTCATCCTGGACATCGAGACACTGGTGGAGATGATGTCCATCGGCACGCTGTTCGCCTACCTCGTCGTCAGCGGTGGCATCATCATCTTCCGATACAGGGAGCCGGCCAAGAAGGTACGCAACATGTGGCATTGTTAGTCTTCTTAACTCCTCTAGTCCCGTTAACGCGTATAATAGTTAAAAGAGTGCGTTAATTCTTGTAAGCCTTGGAAGAAAAAAAAAGAAACGAAATTGATGGTACGTACAGTCGTCAGCAAGCTTAACAGGAACGCTCCGCAGCGTGTCCAGAAACAGTTTGACGCTAGCGCAGCGTAGCTTTGGGTTCTGCTGCCGAGATGTTACCCATACATGCCGACATATATCCAAGCATACCGAGGTATTATCCCGGCAACAGCGCCCAGCGCTTCGCGGCTGGCATCAGTCAAAGTAGTCCAGGTCACGCGTCGGAGCGTTCGTATTAAGCTTGCTGACGACTGTACATCTAGGTCAGTGGTCTCAAGCACGCGGCTTCAGACGGAATAAAGCTTTGCGACTTTGCTAAATAGTACTCGAATTATTTTCTCGCCCAATGCAATCGATGTTCGCGTAAGCTAGAGAGACGGGACTGGTCTCAAGCATTTTCTTTTTCGGGATGCACCCCACGCGGCAACTATAAGCTTAAACGTCACACTGGAACGAAAGCTCAATATTTCAGAATCGGCGTCCAGATCTTAGTCATTGCCGAAATCAGTATTCATATGATCTTCTAAGCATGGCGTCGCATCCCCTTCAGATATTAGTCTTGTATGGGATAGGGGAAATGCAGTCTTTCAAATTGCAATGCTAAGTGACATTTAAAGGGGCCATGACACGGTCACTCAACAATTTGTGGTTTTCAGCGAAAACTAGAAGTATTATGCCTATACAGATATGAAAAATGGGTCGTAAAAATATTTCAGTACAAAACAGGCCCTAGAAGTCGTCGGCTGCAAATCCCGCCCACCGCCGGCGAACGCCATTTTGTCATTGTGACTGTGACGTCACGTGCAGCAAAGATCGAGGCCGTCGTCTTCTACCACAGTTTCAGCCGCTGCAAATCGTTCAATTTCGGTGTCAAGAAGAAGAAAGCTCAAATATCTCGATTTCGCGCGCAGCTGACCGCGGTATACAATATCATTCGCCGGAATGCAGACGCTCGTACAGCCAGCTTCTTGTTACGTCACGGCTCGCGGGGGCGCCAGTGTTGCCCGACTCTCAGGCCACTCACGTGTTTGTAAAAATATTCGTTTGTAAATTAAGTGCTCGACCAAATGCGCTAGAAGTTCGTCAGCTTAATTGCGAAGGCTGAAGGGTTAACCCACATAGCACAGATTATGATCAAATATTGGGTGTCATGGCCCCTTTAAGTCAAAAACACCCCCCACCCCCTTACCCCTCTCCTACCACCTTCACTGTCCCGGGCCCTTGTGGGACTAAATTTCGTGACAGAAGCCCGCTAGCTGAGGCGAGTTTGAGACCCCTGATGTAGATTCGCGTTAACGCTTACATTAAAAATCTCTAGCATAGTGTGTTAACGCTTTTGACAGTTAACGGGAAAAAATAGTCGATGGCCTGTGCATCTCGATTAGGCGGCGAGTGACCGTACGATGAAAGGGGAGAAATTGACGATGAAGTTAATCTGGAAACCCTGTTGGCCGTTTTCTCGAGGAGGTGATGTGCCTCAGCGCGCTAAAACTCGCAACTACGTTCGCTTTCAGGTACACGCGCCTTGTGCACGTCCCTGTTAACCGTATAAATTACTGGGACTCAAGTAAAGGGAACTGAATTAAAATATTTAAGCATGCGTTGCCATTCATTATTTTACCAGGTGCGATTAAAGTAAAGCATCTCAACTGCACAGTTACTTACGTTGTGCAACAGGGATTAAACTATGTTTGAGCATTATACATAATTAGTAAATGGTTAGAATGACACTTATTTGAGTAACAATCGTTTCTCACGTGCCGTCACTCAACATGACCATAGGACATTGCGGCAAAGCAAGCCAATGCTCGTAACACGTATCAGAATATTAATTGTAAAAGTTTATCGCTTGTACGAATGCTTTTATCTATTATGCCAAAGAAAGCACATGAATAGAGGTGCCTTTTAACTTTCTTGCCACGTCGTTGAAGCGAGTCGCCATGGCCTGCTTTTTTATTCTGCCATTCGAAGGGCTTAAACATTCCTATGTTTCGTTTTGTTTTTCGAAGACTGGCTGTGGTATGGGACATTTGTTTTTCTATAATTGCCACAAGCGCACAAGGTCAAACGCCTATCTCTAATTATACGGAAAAACGATGAAGCAGATATTTAAATCAAAAGTTCGTTCGATTCTTGCATTCGCAAGCTGAAAAAGCTTGAGCATCGGATACCTTAAATCAGAAAATTTAAGCATTCTCTTCTAAAACGCTTTGCTGAGGCTGCCTGTTCAGAAAGACATATTCAGAAGTGCTTTGGAGATACCAAAGTACTAAATATGTCGGCTCATGCACTTTTCCCTCCCCATAATGTAGGGTAGCAAACCAGAAGTTTCAATTCCTATTAACCTTCCCATCTTTCCCTCAGTATAAGTCGCCTTGACCACAGACTGATGACGACAGTCACCATTTTAGAAAGTCATCCTGAAAATTCATTGCGGATAAAGGCGACGAAGGCATTGCTAAAATTCTTAAAGGCAACATGGACCAATAGCGATATTGTGACTGTGGGGGAGTAATTTGCAAGCTCTCCTGTAACTTGCAAGCTCCCCTCTCCCTTTCCCCAGTGTAGGGTAGCGTACCAGTAATTCTAGACTCGTTAACATTCCTGCCTTTCCTCTCTCTCCTTTTCCTTACTCCCTTCCCCTCTCCCGAAACACTTGATTTATCTTAATACGCACGAATGCCAATACACAGGAGAAGTCAAGCTCTCGAGGGGTAGGTTGAAAGTTAGGTGGGCAGATGAGATTAAGAAGTTTGCAGGAATAACATGGCCATAGTAAGTGCAGGACCGGGATGATTGGTGAAACATGGGAGAGGCCTTTTCTCTGCAGGGGGTGTAGTCAGGCTGATGATATTGATGATGATGATTATGATGATGATGATGATGGTGTATGAACCACGCAGGATGTCGTGGAGATGGGCTCGCTCACTGAGAAACCGGCGAATGGTTCTTCGGGTAGCCCCACCTGTAACGGATCGTCCAGCACCGCCTACAACCGACTACTGCCCCGGTTCCAGTTCATGTCCTCCGTGCTGGGCAGCGTACCCACAGACCTGATAATCTCGCTCAGCGTGTGCGGCATCGTGGTTGTGACGCTGGCGTTGGGCTTCTACGCCCAGGGCCTGTGGGCTGAGATCTCCGATGGAGTCTGGTGGGCTGTGCTCGTGCTCGTGGTGCTCGTGCTCATGCTGTTGACCCTGTGCTTCCTCATCTCCATCCACAAGCAGGTCGTCACCGAGCAGCGGTACAAGGTTGGTCGATGTTTCGATTTATAAAAGGAAAAATTCAGCAGCATGTTTCACTGTATGTAACATATTCGAAGGCGAAAACCTGCTGCACACACTTGGTAATGCATTAAGCTATACACTCGGAGACCAAACTTCTTGCAGTACATAATGAGTAGCGGTGTGAAAGACGCGCCTGAACATTTCTGCACCACTCGTGGTGCTATGGGCCTCCGGAATCATCCCACCTTCGAAAACGCGAAGATGCGATGACGTCACAGCACGACATCATGATGACGTCGAAATTTTCACGACATGATGGCGTCACAATTTCGCTCAAGGTTACCGCGCAACGGGCCACTAAAGGCTTTCGCTTTCAAAATTTGCGACCACTTTCGTATCCCGAAGCTGCAGTGCAAATGCACATGGAAAAAATCGTATTAACATGTGAAGTGAAATGTTGTTTTTTTACCTCGTTATACAGGAGGAAGTCGGGTCTAAAAGCTGAAAGGCCTGACGAGGACCTCAGCTCTCCGATACAGTTTGATATTCATATAATACTTTACTGAAAAAAAAACATGATCGACAGATATGCTTGCAAAATCTCAAGTGCGCAGCAAGCCTTACTAGTTAAAAACCAGGATATACCCCAATAATCATGCTGTGGTGCTTTTCAAAACTTAAGTTGGGAGCAGTTAAATACTACTTAAGCTAGCTTTAATATGTTCCAAGAATACACCAAAATGAATATTCGATTACCTTACTATGGGTTTTCTATGTAGTT
>JALIZH010032962.1:1592500-1622964 GCA_030522465.1 Rhipicephalus appendiculatus
AATAAATAAATAAAACTGTTACTCAATGGGCAAATAGATCGTCTGCAGTTTCGAAATGTCACTCAATCTACTATTGTTCCCATTCACACTTGACTACGCTGACTTAGAATATGTGACAATTCATTGGACCTACCTTAGCTTACGCCTGCTCTTTCTTTTCGCAGGTCTTACGGGTTACTTCATCTACGGCACCCAGCACAGCAAGCTCAACAAGCCGCCACAAGACCAGTGTTACAACCACGCCGTCGATGGCTCGGCAACCAACGGAAAGTCTCAACAGCAGACTTCGGGCAACAGCCACCTTTGAGCAACGAGAGGTGGGGCTCGTTCGGACCCGCCCAATTCCGACGTGACTTTGGTCGATCGACGCTGGTGACGCTGGCGGCGTTGAAGTCGTCGGCGAAGCTGGCGTCGCTGGTGACGCTGAAGTCACTGGGCCGAGCGCGACGAAACGCAGCAGTCGGCGGCAAACTAGGAAAGCCGAATCTGCCGTACGAACGGCGTTCTTCCGGAACGGGCAGACGGGTGATGATGACCTTGTTACAATTGCGCGTGCGCCGAACGAGTGAATGTGAATGAGGTGCTTGGACGTCGTCTTCGTAACCGTGGCAACAGGAACAGCCGCGGCATGGACGACGGAACAGGAACCTCAAGTCGTCGAGACGTATTGCGTGTCGACTCTCATCTGTACATAGAATCTTCACGAAGTTTTGTCGGGACAGTTCCTGAAAACGGTGCTTCGTCCCCGTGATATGGTGCTGACGGGGGGGGGGGGGGGGGGAGGGTGCTAATAGAATACTTCTGACGGTGTTATCCCTTGGTACAACAGTGCGGATGCGTTCGGGCGCATCCGGTGGATAGGTGGAGCCCTTCGCCGCTCAGTGCAATCACGGAAGATCTCGTGTCATGGACGCAGGCAGCTGACTTTGCCACTGGAACAACAACCACCACTTTCACCGAAAACCTTCACGCATTATTTCTGTTTTTGTTCTCTAGCCCACACGTCAAACGGAGCGATAAGTGTTGACCACAGCAGGACTTTTTCTGTTGCCGAACATAATGTAGGAAAAAAATTTTCTTCTTGATGTTCTTCAGGCCCGTCTGGCTATGTGTTAAACACAAGAATCCAATTGCTGTACATTTTCATGCTCTATGCGCATTTAGTTGCAGTGCTTCGTTTTATTACGAAATTTTCCGCCATGATTCTCAGCTGCTTATACGATTTTATGGCGAGCCGAAAGATCAAATTATGTGTACAAAGCAAGGGTGATACTTAGCCACCTATTTCACGTTTAATGCTATTGGTCACCGCATAAAGTTGTCATGGATGTGCCGTTTTATGCATGCATTTTCGCGGTGTAATTTTTAGATTTCTCAGGAGGTGCCATTTATACCCCAGAAACATTCGCTCCCATTCTCTGTCAACATATTTTCCCCAAGCCAGAAACTGTTCTTTGGGCTCCACTTTCAAAATATGGACACAAAAAGATTAAATCTTCCTGGGGAAGTAGACGTAAAATATTCGTACCTGAACTGATGTCTACTTCGTAAATTGTTCGCTTGCTTATTTTTCGTGCCATTATTGGTCGGTGTGTCTGCGCGTAGGTATAGATGACTGTCTTTTTTTCTATTTTATAAATAATATATTTCTTTGGTACTCTTATATGCATTGTAAATACCTTGCAGATATAACTATTTATGCATCTTAGCTTTCTTAAAGAGCCCTTATTAGATACCTTGCTTTTAACTCTCTTGTTTTAACACGTTCGCGAAGCTTTGCATAAATTTTTACGTTGATTAGGAGGATTGAAACCACTCAGTGTTCGTCGTGAAATTCAGAACAGAAAACCGTAGAATAAGCTTAGCAGGGTCCTATTTGAATCTAAATACCTCTGCTTGATGGTTTTTGTTTTATAATTGTTGCTAATACGTATTAGCTACGTTTCGTGATATTTATGCCGGCTCTAAGGGTATAAATATGTACATAAAGTAAAATTACATTCATGTTTCATTTAGATAGCGCCATCAAAGCGCTCATGCGCGTATATATATTAGATATGTCTACTCTGTGTGTACATACATAACTTCAACTGCGCCATGCACGCTCTTAGAGTGGCGGTTACACGGTATTTGATTTCTTTTTAATTGTTTTTGGCACCGCTACCAGTTTTACATGATTGCCAAACAGATTTGCACTGTTGGCAATTGTAAATGTAATATGATGTGTCTTCCCTTACGAATGATACATTTGCCTCAAAAAGCACCTCTTCGGTGCAGTTCCATAATAGAAAAAAAAAACGCAAAAAGTTGAAATAGCAATTATCCATATTACCTGCCTTTAAAAACGCTACAATGTTTTCTGCTTTCACGGTTTTTATTTTTGTGCAAACCGAAGAGTTTAATGGGCGTTCTTCTTTGAAAACAACAAACGTACATGCTTGATTTACGCCAAGTGTTTTGCAGGTAATAAAGGAGTTGCATGGCAAAAAAAGAAAAGAACTGTTGCTGATTTCTGTATTTCTTTCATCGGGTGAATTGTTCTCGCTTGATCTATTTGCTTTGTTGTCGGCAACCTGTCATGCGTATATATTACGAGAGAATTCAAAAGAAACGGGACCTTCCGCATATATCCGGTGCATGTAAAGTCCGGTTATATCTAATTCGTTGACGAACTACAAGTAGTTTGATGTATCCAGTGATTCGATGTATGCGATCACGCATGTAACTAAACTTTACGACAAGTTTGTTACATGCGCTAACAGCAGAGTTGGGCGTCATATGTGAAATACAATGAAAGCCTAACTTGCAGCAGCGTGTGTAAGTAGGGAGAGTCTTTTCGCACTTAAACATATCCGGGCCACGTGACTTGAGCAGAAACGTCATAAATGACGTCACTTGTAGAGATAACAGGTCGCTGTTGACCCTGGCCCTACTGATGTTGGCAAAAAAGTGGTAACACCGAAGCGGCACGGCGTAAGTTACTCTTACACATCTAATAGAGACTAAGCGTTATGTATCGCAACAAAAGTAACTCGATAATCAGACTGAGATTAAACAATTACAGTGTTCCTGTTGACATTTACCGTCATACACTGATTGTAATGGTTATTATGGTAAGTGGTGGATAGACAACCCCATCGTATTGTCTCTTTCTGTGTCCCACGTGTTTTTGAGGTTACTTTTCCTTATCATGAATCACCAACTGGACCACACCCACACTCTTCCTAGCCAACACTAGTCGACATTGGCCAAAAAGACACCACTGGCCAATACGAGCAACCGTACAGCTATGGGAAAATTGGGAGCAGACATATAAATAATCCTGCATACTGGAATGAATGCAATAAAGCCTCATCAAGACAAACAGGCTAAGTATCACAGGGAATGCCAATAAAGATCATTACCATCTTAACCCTGATTTTTTTTGTATTCAGGTTGGAATGTGATCCTGAAAAGTAATCGAAGACGAAGGTGACAAAGGCAGAGATGTTAACCGGCTATTCTAAACCGGTTGACACCGGCTCTTGCTACCCCTGTTTTCCTTTAAATTCACCCGCCACGGTAGTCTAGTGGTCATGGTGCTCGACTGCTGACCCGCAGGTCGCGGGATCGAATACCGGCCGCATTTTGGATGGAGGCGAAAAGGCTTGAGGCCCGTGTGCTTAGATTTAGGTGCACGTTAAAGAACCCCTGGGTGTCGAAATTTCCGTATCCCTCCACTACGGCTTCTATCATATGGTGGTTTTGAGACGTTAAACTCCAATTATTATTATTATTATAATAATTATTATTATCACTATTAATTATTTCTTTAAATCCGGCGACGTGAATAAGGCCCGGCTACCAACCCGCGGATACGTCATTGTATGGCAACACACAGACGACGCCTGTCATGACGTCACTGGTTCAGATTTGTGTGTTTTCCGAGAAAACCTACGACGGCATACGTCTTGGTTCACCTGTTGTAGCTCACACAGCCGAACGGCGCGAAACACATACTAAATGACGCACACGAAACGCACATAAGGATAGAACCACACTTGTCTTATTAAGCAGCGGAGCGCGTGGTTGTCGACGCTGTTGTTGGCCGCAGCGTCTACCTCGCGTTAGCTACAAGCTTCCGTTCATGCTTGAATTATAGCACAAGGGCCTAGCATGCGGTATGACCATGTTTGGTATCATTACGGCGTCGGTCTTTGCATATTTCTGCAGAAAACGGCAGCTGCAGCGGCCGGCTGGGCGCTCTAGACAAGTGTGATTCCGTCTGTACGTGCGTCAGAATGCTTATTCGTATCTTGTACGAGACATTACTGACGCAGGTACTTGACTTTCTGGTACACCGACATATGGCGTCTTTGATGACGTCAACGCAGCATTATCACGTGGTGCTTAAACTCCTTCAAAGTGATATCTACGCCATCGGAACGCTATAAGCATTTGTGGATAAATGACGATAGAACCTGCATGCGATGTACCGATAACGTTAACCTGACATCCTGAACGTTACCAGCCTCTTTGCACGAGAGGGATAGATATGAAGAGGAAGGTGGGAGGTTAACCAGAATTAGCGTGCGGTTTGCTACTTTACACTAGGGGGAGAAAATAGGGGTCGGAAAGAGGGTGGAGAGAGAGAGAGCAAAAAAATGCCCCCCCCCCCCTCCCCAAAGGGAATCGTGAGGAAATGCGAATGCATTTCGCGCGCGCTTCACTCCATTTATATATACGTGCGAGCGAGCGGACGGGAGAGTGGGGCGCAGGGAGGAGAGAGCGAACGGCGAGAGAAGGAGCGGCGAAGCACTGCACCTACCCTCTCCTACACTCTCTCCCCACACGCGAGAGCACCGCCGAGCTTCCGCGATGCGAGCGCCCTCACACACCAGAGCGCGCTCCTCCTCTCCACTCACTCTCCGCTACTCCGCCCGCACCACCTGCTCCGGTTGCTAGGGGCGAGGATAAGCGCGCGCGCCCGCAGCTGTTGCTATGGGAGAGGGAGTGAGAGCGGATAGATAACACCTGCCGGCGCGCACACCTCCTCAACCTATCCTCTTCCTCCGCGGACAACGCCGGACAACGCCGGATGCCTGACATAGCCCGACTAAGAAATGCATTCGCATTTAAAAGAAATCATGTGATGTACTGATAACGTTAAGCTGACATCCTAAGCATCTCGTCCCTGCATGTTGGTTCTCCATCAGTGGCGTCAGTGCAAGCCATCTATAGACGCATTAAGGAACGTGCGAATATTTCTTACCGGTCTCAGCTCTCTTTCACTTGCTAAGGGCTCACTGCTCGAATTGCTCTTCGGGCACTTAAAAATGGAGGAACGTGTCACAACGTTCCCTCATAAGGGATCTGAAACAAACGTTCGCACACTTCACTGACGGACAATGCACTAAAGTGGCGCGCGAGAGTTCAGTAGCTGAGCTTTGAGTGGTGCCTTCGCGGTATTCCGATATGCTGGAATGGCCGAAACCCTGGCTCAACCATTCAGTTGTGCCATGGCAGCACCTCCGGGCCAATCAGCTGTCGAGACCCGCCGTGGTTGCTTATCGGATACGCAGTTGCACCGCTAAGCTCGAAGCTGCGGATTCAATTCGTAACCACAGCGGCCTTGTTGCGATGGTATAGAAATAAGAAATGTAAAGACGTTGAAGAACACCAAGCAGTCAACATTAATCCGGCGTCTCGCACAAGGGCACGTGTCAATAATCGTATGCGGTTTTGTTTCGTAAAACCCTATAATTCGAATACGTTAAGAATTGCCAAGTCAGCCAAATGTCTAATTTGGTGGAATATCCTCGGCGATACACAGAGCTGGAGTATCAACGGCAAGCCACTTGGACGGTATAGAAAGGCCCAGCTATATATGGCACACAACCATTTCCTTCCTAGTTCAGCCATGTTATCGTATAGTCGAGTGCAAGTACTGACATACGAACTCCAGAGTCCACAATGTATTTTGAAGTCTACACCATGCTGTATACCATACTGTCTTTGAGGCTTGATGAAGATAAGGAAACAGTGAGGTACACTAAAAACCACAAACGGAAGAGCTTCCTTTTGTGGCTTCCTGTGTGCCTCACTGTGTCCCGGTCTTTACCAAGCGCTTTTAGACATACAGTGTGCTGTTTCAAGCTAGCCCTATAAACAGCACTCTTGAAGTGGTCTGCATCATACTTATCAAGTGGTGCTTGATTTCAGCCCTCTCCCGCAGCTCTTTAAGGGCTAAAAGTCTCCCTGTGCGATCAGAAGCCAATTCACCGGAAAACGTTTGTTGTATTAACTTGAGTTCTATCAACGCATCGTTATTGGGGGATCTTAGAGAAGCGTCCCAGCACGTCCCTCGTGGAACGTTAACACGGACACTTCTAAACGGCGATTATCAGGCCCTCTAGTACGGATTGTCCGGTTTGCACGAACATGCCCGCTCACTGGCGTCGGGCAGTTCAAATATGAGCGAACCTTCGAGAGCGAGAGAGATATTTTAATGTTGAATCCTGATGAGGTTTCCCTGGTAGCACTCCTACCATGCCACTAATCCAAATTACCCTGTCGAAAAGCTAGACCACATGTAGAGTGTGCGACAGACACAGGACATATCCAAAACACATCAGAACACTCTACAAACTGAGGTATCCCAATGAAACCAATATCTGTCGGGAAGCTATTAAGTGCTTTCACACACGTTCATGACGTGGAAAAGGCCTTTTTGCGCACGTTACACCAGATAATAACACGTTCGAGTTATCGAAAAATATGACACTGTCATTCAACCGAAGATAACATAGGCACAACACGTGCTCCAAACACAAACAATGTTCGCGCGTGCTGTTTTGCCTACTATCTCTATAACGGAGCGAGCAGCAAGTACTTCCGCCATGGCAATTACTGTAATCCTCTGCATTAGCTGCTGTCTCACGATATACATATGTAAGCGTTGTTTACCCAAGGCCTATGCCGTGGTGGCAACGAAAAAAAAAAAAAAAGGCCGTCCTGTCAACAAACACGTGCGGCGCCATCATCATGCCTCGCGCATCCTCGCATCCTGTTGTCGGGTTTCCCGTCTTCTTACTTTAGGCCGTTTACACAATCTCCATAAAACATATCGCGGGAAGCACGTGCTTTCCCATGTCGTCCTTTCTCTTTTCCCAATCCTCAGTTGTCAACGCACGTGGCTGGTGTGTAAAGGGGGTGAGCGAGTCGGTGAGAAGGCGGAGGAAGATGGCCGAGGAAAGGGGACGGCCGTGGACACGTGTTTGCGCGACCAAAGACACCGGGGCGGTCCAGACACGCTAACAAAAGCGAAAAAACAAACAAACTAAGAGCTACGACGCACCACGACCCTCGCTCTCCGCCCCAGAGCCGTGACTCATGGCGCACGCGCACTGAGACCCACACGAGCACCGGGGTTCTAACGCTTTTATTGATCGCGCCGGGGACCCCCGGAGACTCCGTGCAGGTCCACGCGAGCGACGGAGGCACCCCCCTCCGGCGTCGGTTAGCTCTCGAATCTGCCGGCGTGTGAAGGCGGCCATTTCCCCTGGCAAAGGCAGCTGACGGACGGACCGACGGACGCAGAGCGTGCTGTTGCAGCTGTCACACCTGCCAAGCTGCTCACTGCGAGTTACCGCGCTCCGCTAGAACGCATTGGAAGCGACCCGTCAGTCCTGTCGGCCGGCCATTCACGCCACGCGATTTGAAAGCGCCCCGTGAAAAGTTACACCGCGGATCGCCATGTGGGTGGCCGTGGTCTCTGTCTCACGCACGCCGAGGATGTGTCGCTGACTGCGAGGCCAGTACAGTGCGAAGGTGAGCTCTGCCGGCTGCAGCTAATTAGCGCTTGCGTTTCGGAAAGATTCAAACAGCATCTGCCAGGGGGGCGTGCGCAAATTTGTACGAAGCGTGCACCTGATCCTGTCGGTATACGAGCTTTCAAGGTCCCCACATGTGCACATATGGTCGCGCTTCACTGCCGAAGTTGCGAGATACTGGCGTCGCTCTCGGTTTGCAACATCGCCCCTTGTCCATTGGGTGCTGTTTTAGAGCGAGTGACGATACGTCGATGCGTGAAAACGACGATGCACCCTCGAAGCTTGCGCAAGGATCTTCGCGGCCGCAGTTTCACCGAACATATGGTCGTGTTGAATATCGCGCCCCTCGCGCTGGCGAGAGCGCGCTTCCGGCCAGCTTTATCTTCTAGTGACCCGCAAAGCTAGTTGCGTACACGTAAGATGGTGTCGAACGAAGGAGCAATAAAATGTCGACGTCGGGATCTGTCTGGACGCGTAACACGAACTGTCCATCAAGGGACTCGTGCCTGTCTAGATGATGTGTAGTGTACAGATGGATTGCATTGGCGTCACTGAAACCAACGTGTCGGGGCATGGGGGGGTACGCGTAGTTTCCGATGTCACATTAATGTTATCGAAACATCCCGTACAGCTCCTTTCGTTATACACGCATAGCGGCGTTCCTACCACGTCGTTATCACATTGAAGCAGATTAACCGAAACTTGTTTGTCATCAAAGCCACCATCGTGGAGTTCCAGTACGGTTCAGAAGCCGTGTCTATAACGTCATGCGCAAGGCTATCTATACGTAATGTGCTTACTCCCTTGTGCGGACCGGTTCAGAAAACTCACGTCCAGTTGCTTTCACTTCTTTCTGCTTTGCACAATATGCGTTTTTAGTGATGTTATACTGCGCAGTCGAATTCCTCGAAGGCTGCTCCGTATTATTGAAGTGAATGCAGCTACATGATTAAAGTTACATGCAAGCAATTGCCGAGCAATATAGGTACGTAATTTTTCAAACTCATGTTAGTAATATACCGCTGGCGTACAGCAGTGAATGCGGAAAACATTACTCGTGTGTAGGTGAGGCACTATATTGCAACAATAACGGTGGCGTGATATTGTTGTCCGCCTAAGTGAGTCAGTTGATCGAATACGTACTTATATAATGAAACAATGTTGTTTTGACGTGCGGATGGCGAGGTTGTCGTGCTTTGCATATCTCTTCTTGAAAACACGGCCCTGTACATATTGTTGCGTTCTAGCAAGACAAAGAAAGCGTGTACTTTACTTCTCTTGAAAGGATTTTTCTCTAGCCTGAAAAGATGTTTGACTAAAGCATATGATATGCGCACAACAAGAGAAATACGAGGAGTCAGTACGGACGGGTACCCGCCGGTGCTGCCATCTCTTCTATGTCCTGTTCAGCGCATTTCATATCCTTCAGTGTTGTGATTAGCAAATGTAACTGCAAAACCACACGGGACAAAGAAAGAGGCAACACGAAGCGATTCGCCTTGTTTCTTTCCGTGTGCCGTGTGGTTTTTACCGTTACTTTTCCTAATCATGAATTACCAACTGGCATACACCCACACTCTTCTAAGTCCCTTCAATATCATGAACCAACCTGCCCAGCAACAACTTTTATTCTGTGTTCGACTACGTTCGAGATTCTGAAGCGTACGGCTGGCGATGGAATTTCGACTGACGTCTGATGTTAAGTAACAAGAAAGGAAGAAACGGAAAGCTATTCAGGTAGACAATTCACACATCCCTCAACACTACGACAGCACACACTCGCGTCACTGTCGCCTTCCGTAATCAGCTAAGTGCAGGTGCGCATCTCACTCGGAGTCTCTCCTGCTGTGCAAGAGCTGATTCTTACAGATGTGCACCTAAAAGCCCCAACTCAGAGCTGCGCTATACGCTTCCACCTAAGTTTCGTGTGAGTTTCAATCTGTTGTACCTCGTGGATGCACGATCTCCGGCAAGAGTGGTAGCCTTCTATACGCAGCGTCATGGTCCCAATGTAAGCCTTCTGTTGTCATCATGTGCATGGTACATCTTCCAGATAGCTGCGTATTTTTGTCTGTCGGGAAGTTGTAGCAACACTATAACCCTCATATGTTAGACCTACATATAACGAATTATATTCTATATCGAACAGTTATAGTCATAGGCGTGCGCACGAGGGGGGGGGGGGGGGCGGCTGCCCCCCCTGCCCCCCCAGTCACCCATAAGGGGGGGAGGCGCAAAGTCAGCCCAATACATTGACATAACAGGGGGGGGGGGGGGGGGGCGCTGCGACTCGGGAGGGGGGGGCGCAAGTACAGTCCCATACATTGACATAACAAGGAGGGAGGGGGCGCTGCAACGAGCCTTCGCCCCCCCCCCCCCCCGAACGGGAACCCTGCGCACGCCTATGGTTATAGTATGCCATTGAATATATTTTCGATGTATAAAATATTTAGATGTACAATTACCTATATATAGAACTCTTTTGTGATCCCCTTCAGATTCAATGTATCCAGGCTCGACTGCATTCAGATTAAGAACAGAGATATTCGGGGTCATATCATGATCACTGTGCGCGTCAAAAAAGTTACGTGATGTTTCGCGTCTTCAGGGTTTCCCCTTCGTCGAGCATTTTCATCTCTGAGCTTAGTTAGTCTTCATTCGAAAACATTTTACGCAATAGGCTAACCAATATACTATCCGACTTAGCGTAGCAAGAAAGCCATCATGGGAGAAGACACAAACAGTCTGTCATTTCGTCGTCGTCGTAGTCATGCTCTGAATCTGTGTTTTGTCTTCCCAACCCAATACGCATCGCTGTCATATGGCAGTTTCGGGTAGTCGAGCCTCCTTTCACATATCGCTCTTCAGTTTACTCTAGCGGAGCCACTGACACCTTTTACGGCTATCACAGGCTGCGATCGTTGAGGGACGTACGCTGTACGCCGGCTATTCCCACCTGGTAACGTGACACGAACCAGACCGCCATAATGGAGTCCGGATTCAAGGGCTTCCTGCGGAAGCTCCGGCGGACCAAGCCCCTGGGCACGGACCTCCTGGAGACCTCCCTCAACCGATGCCTGTCCACCTTCGACATCACCCTGCTCGGCATCGGCCACATGATGGGTTCCGGTATTTACGTCCTCACCGCAACCGTGGCAAAGTCCGTGGCCGGTCCGGCTGTGGTTCTCTCCTTCCTCATCAGTGGCGTGGCTTCCCTGCTGGCCGCCTTCAGCTACGCCGAGTTCGGCGTCCGCTTTCCCAAGGCCGGATCGGCCTATTCTTACACATACCTGGCAGTGGGCGAGTTCTGGGCCTTCCTCGTCGGCTGGAACGTGGTCCTCGAGAACGTCATCGGCTTGGCCGCCGTGGCGCGGGCGTGCAGCGCCTACGTGGACTCCCTTCTTGGCAACGTCATCAAGACGTGGACCGCCGATCACGTGGGCAGGATACACGCCACCTTCTTCTCCGAGGAGCCGGACCTGTTCGCGTTCGTCTTCATCGTGGTGTTCGTCGTGGTCATGTCCCTAGGTGTGCGGGCCTCGTCGCACATCAACAACATCTTCTCCATCGTCAACATCGGCATCGCGCTGCTCATAGTCGCCGTTGGCTCGTACTTCGCCAAGACGGAGAACTGGACCAACCCGGCGACCGGCGGCTTCATGCCGTACGGCTGGCACGGGGTTCTGGCCGCCTCGGCGTCCTGCTTCTACGCCTACATCGGCTTCGACTCGATCGCCACGTCGGGCGAGGAGGCCAGCGACCCGCAGAGGTCTCTACCGCTCGCCACGTTCATTTCGATGAGCATCGTGACCGTCGTGTACGTGTCAATCTCGACGGTGCTGACGCTCATGGTGAACTACACGGAGATTACGAGCGAGTCTGGCTTACCGGACGCGCTCGCGGCCAACGGTGCCACGTGGGCTAAGGTAAGTTTCAGTGTTACTAGCTCTTCTTTTTTGTGACGCCAAACTTGATGTACAAATATTTCCGCTCTGCTATCCTTAAGGAAGGAAGGAATGAAGGAAGCAACAGGAGAGACAGGAAAGGCAGGGATCTTAACCAGTCTAGAAAAATGGGTATTCTGCCCAGCACTGGGGAAAGGAAACTTCCCGATAACTGGCCGTTCCCTCGCAGCGATTCTAAGATATTTTATTTCTTGACTGCAATTTATGGCGTCAAGCCTTTGTGCCTGGTTAACTTGCAGTTTAGTGAGCTACCTTCGTTCTGATATCATGACCACTGGAAGTGATTAGGAGAGATGGAAGTAAGGAAAAGACAAGGGGGGTTTACCAGCGAATTTTACCGGTTTGGCACCATACGCTGTCTGATGGCAGGATGGGAGGTAAAAGATTAGGAAGGACAGATAAAGCTGCCTACATAGCGCCATACTTGGCGGTAATGATATTATATTAATTAAATTAAGTTTTACTATAATAAGTCATATAATGAATTACTTTTTGTGGGCTGGCAATTCAGTAATCACATGGATTCCATCAAGCGAGTAGTATTTTTACTCAACACTTTCACAAATACTTTTGACTTAAAGGGGTACTGATACAAAATTTCGCGGCCGAGACAGCCTGCGGGTTCGATTCCCGTGAACATGTGTATATCATCTGCAAAATATCAACAGCGAATATAGCTTGGAAGGTATTTTAAATTAATTTTGAAGTTTGCGTGAGCGATCGACTCCCTCGCGCTACTGACACCATCAGAGGTGACCCTGGTGACCCCCCCTACTTCCCTCACGTGACCACGCTGCAACAAGTTATGATGAAGTCATAGCCGCCATTTTTCTTTTGCCGCGTTTGTTCCAGCAGTCTATACTTCTCGGCGGCTGGTCGCGAGTCCGTGGCCGCGGCGCACGCGTTGAAAGTTTTGTGTTTGGCGACACTGCCGTCCCGTTTCCTATTCTAAAGGACTTCTTGATGCGGACCGTGCGGAAGTGCGTCACAGTTCTGTGTGCTGACGTGGTCGAGAGCTGCGCACGCTAGGTGGTGTTAGTTGCACCCGGCGGCTTGTCGTTCTTCGAGCTCTCTCAAACCGGAACTGAAACTGGTCGGTAATGAGCAGCCTATAATTAAATATCTGTCACGCGCTGCAGCAAACGAGGTGCCGTGTTATGACTAACAGGCCCCCAGCAACACATTGCAGCAAAAAAAACGCGAGGCCAAAGTTTTTGTGTCAGTACCCCTTTAACTATAGCATGTCCGTGTCCATATGGAATAAAAATTCACCAAAAAACGAAAAGAAGAATAACAGAGGCAAGTTCATCTGAGTGCCATGCCTCAAGCGTGGGACGCCGAACAAAGAGCTCCGAAATTTCAATGTAGATGTGCTGCAAATTTAGCGTGTGCGAGTTGTGCATGAATGATGAACATTTGTGTAAGTAATTGCAAAGTAATTTCTTTAAATTTGAAAAGTAGTAGTAATGTAATATCATTACTGTCAGCATAGGCGTGCGCACTAGGGGGGGGCAGAGGGGGCGGCCGCCCCTCCCTGGTCACCTGTGAGAGGGGGGGGCGCAAATTCTGCCCCATACATTGACTTAATAGGAAGGGGGGGGGGGGCGCTGCGATGAACCTTCGCGCCTCCCTGCCCCCCCCTGACGGGGAACCCTGCGCACGCCTATGACTGTCAGCCAGCTCTAATTTGAAATGTAGTTTATTTGCTTTTCCGGAGTAATTTTGCCATCTCTTCATACCACCTATACACGTGCGCATCTAACAGCGGGTATTATTGATCACCTGTCAGTGCTAAAGCCGTGAGTACAAGTTTCTTGCCCTTTAACATTAGTAAGAACGTTCATTGCTGCCGTCTGCTGCGCCAGCTTTTGAAGTCTTTTGTTTGACGGTATGTATGCCTTGTTTCGAAAGTGGTTAGTCATCAAAACGAGCTAGCAAAATTTGTCAGGCACATCACGCGCCGCGCTTCCATGTGCCTGATCCTTTGCGCTCAGCTGCGCTTCGCACTTATTTATTTTCCTGACTTATCTTTCCACCTCTTATCATAAGGTGCGTAGCGGGATATTCTTGATAACAGTTCGCGACATGCAAGTATTCTCGCAAGAGCTTTTAATGAAGCTTGACGAGTCGATGTCGCAACACCACCATTAAAAGCGTGAACAAGACGATCGTCTTAACAGTGTACATGGGATCTGTCAAATGTCTCAATCCTTTTAGGACGAGCTGAGGGAACTGATGCAAAAGGAATGCCTGACTTCATTTGCTGCTGAGGACCTATGAGCTACTTAAGGTAACATTTTTTAAAGGTGAAAGCATAATATGTCTTTACAAACGGGAAAAGCGACCGTATGCGTACGGTCGTCGATGTCAGCACGTATATTGTACCAAAAATCATCATGATCATCATCATCGAAAAGATGACCATGATTGTATGGTGACAATGATTTGGCGATGTTTGCGATTCCCTGGAGATGGTGGTGATGATGGTGATGATTACCAGATAGCCACACCGAATGGCTTTGGCTTTCGAGTCGTCTTAAGCGAACACAAAATGGACCCTGTGAGTTTTTTTTTTTTTTCCTCTTTTGCCTATACTTTTCTGTCACTGCGGTTGGCATGCGGCGTTCCCTCTTTTTCCGACTGCACGGTGCCGATCATACAAATGAGGTAAAAGAAGGTAGACCATTGTATCCTGAAAAATATGTAATCATGGAAGGTGACTCAATGAGCCGACTCTAATATCTGCAGTACAGTATAAGTGTCGTCGAACTGGTATTGATATGGTTCGTAATGCCTGCGGTTCTACTAATAACTGAGAGTTCGACAGACACCAGTCTGGTCGGGTTGGAGCGTGCCAAAACAAAGACGTACACTGACCAAATAAACATATAAGTTAAGAACGGCCCGACCACAAAGAACCCTTTTCTTCTCTTTTCTTCTTAATTCACAATCTTTCGACATTTAATAAAGAGTTCTGGCCGGCACGTGACCTTCCTGTCCATCCTTACGCTCACGAATGATTCTTCCACCACGAGTAAACTATGTTATAGATTTCAGCAAAATTGAGCTTTTTCCAAAAAGAGAATTGAAATTCCCGTGCTGTAGAATAACCTTTTTCTGTGCGAGTTGGTGCCAAAGTTAGCTAAGCATGCTATTTCTGACGCAATGCTTGAAACACGAAGAACGGATAGAGAAGAGACGGAGAAGCGCTCCTCTGTCTTTTCTGTGTCCTTCCTTCATGCTTCAAGCATTGCGCCAGAAATAACATGTTTAGCCTTCTCTGACTGTGTCTGGCGCAGCGTAGCCTTCGTCGCTTTTGCGCCACTAAAACCAAACCTAAGATTACTACATCTTAGAAAAGTAAAATTCTAGAGACAGCCAATCTAGGGAAATCGCCCCAGCGTTGGCAGCGAGACGCGGAAGGCTGGCGGAAGTAGGCGAAACACGGGCTGGTGTAGACACCTATCGGCAACTGAAGAAAGCGCGGAGGCCGTGTCCACTGGTGCCTAGCCGGCGGGAGAATCCCTGCGCGGGAAGGATATACGATTTGAAAAACCCGTTTTTGCTATCCTAATGCTTTTATGCATTAAACCTAGTCCAAGTTAATCTGTGACAGCTCGGTTTGAATCAACATAACCATAGGCATTCGCACGGGTGAGAAAAGAGAGAGGAGGAGGGGTAGGGCACGTCTAAGTGATGCTGCATCATCTAATCTGTGACAGCTCGGTTTGAATCAACATAACCATAGGCATTCGCACGGGTGGGAAAAGAGAGAGGAGGAGGGGTAGGGCACGTCTAAGTGATGCTGCATCATCTGAGGCATATAGTTTCCTACAATTACCTAGAGGGAACTCTGGCGCTGCGATCGTTCAGCCACCGTGGCAATGATGGGTATTACACAGATTTGCCTGATCTTCGTGCTTGCGGCTTCGAACGCACTTATGGCTTTGTTTATTGTTGCGTGTTGGCATTTGTTCCGGATATTGGAATTCTCACCTGGCGTACGTTTGTTCAAGGCTCCGGGCAGCCTCTCGTACATTATATACTATCAGGTACTATACGTCACTAACAGTTCACAAAATGATACTGCAAGCCTTAGGGTTATAGTGTTCTCTGGTAGGGTGTCACGGCGTTCGGTCACTGCGCGATTCGTTGGAAAAATAGAATAAACTCTATCCTTCGTTCTATCGTGAAAGTTATTAGTTACGATTTAGGACTGCCCTCAGGCACAGAGCTTTTTAAATCATTACGATGCTCTAACTTTGATGCCCTTCTGACTGAGACGGCTGTCCTGAGGCATTTTTGGTCTAACAAGTGTAAAGTTCCTTACGTCCCTACATGCTGCCTCCGACCTAAAAACCGTTTTCGGGTGATTCGCTGCCGCACCAGATATGTTCAGCGCACTCTTAGCTACTTTACACCGTCTTGCTTTAATTAACTACCCCCGAGTGTATTTCGTGCAAAAACAAAATTCAAACTGAGGCAACTTTTCCGTCGCATTAATCTTTAACTCCGTCGTGATATCTGTTCTTTTGCTTCGGTAAATGCCTTAAGGTATCCATGTATTCCTTAAGGTATCCGGTAAGTCTTCTTACCCCTCCTTTTAGACTACCCTACACATGCCGATGCTTATCTTTCTCTTTCTGTTCAGGTGATCGTGATCATCGGAGCGGTGTGCGGCATGGTCACTGTCCTGATGGGCAACGTGTACGCCCTGACGCGCATCGTGTACGCCATGGCCGAGGACGGCCTCCTGTTCTCCTGGTTCTCGCGCGTCCACCAGCGGACGCAGCTGCCGCTGGCCGCCATGTACGCCTTCACGGTGCTGTCCGCCTTCCTGGCCATCTTCCTGGACATCCACACGCTCGTCGAGATGATGTCCATCGGCACGCTGCTCGCCTACCTCGTGGTCAGCGCCTCGCTCATCATCGTGCGATACATGCCCGTCTCGAGGCTCATGGTAAGCCTAACGCCTAGAGATAAAGCCATAGGGCAAATCAAACACCTACAGATATATGTTTATTGTAAGCCTAACATCCAGAGTGAAAGAGAGGCTTGTGGTAAGCCGAACGTCTAGAGATAGAGGCTTCTGTTAAGCCCAGCTCTTACAGCCAGAGTATTATAGTGAGCCCAACGCCCATACAGAGAGGGCTAAGGTAAGCAGTGGCGTAGCCAGAAATTTTTTTCGGGGGGGGGGGGGGGGGTTCAACCATACTTTATGTATGTTCGTGCGTGCGTTTGTATGTGTGCGTGTATATATACTCAAGCAAAATTGAAAAATTTCGGGGGGGGTTTGGACCCCCCCCAACCCCCCATCTTGGCTACGCCACTGAAGGTAAGCCTAAAGTCTAGAGAACAAGGCTTATGATAAGCCTAAAGTCCAGAAAGTGAGAGGCGTATGATAAGCCTAGCAGTACTTGAGGACAGGTATTGCTCCATGTATCTGTGTTATATCGTTTTGTCCTTGAGCGCTCGCTTCCTGGTTCCCGTGATCATGAACCAGAAGACCGGCAAATTATATTCTCTTAAATAACCACGTCACCGAACCTCTTAATTGTGATGCAGTTTCACAGTCAAAGAAGAACTAGTTTAGAGTGTGTTTCTTTTAGATAAAACACGTATTTTAAAAAGCTCCTGCAATAGATGGCCTAACTTCAGTCCTTTTTCTCGATCACTCCAAGAAGCAGACATTACCGCGTACCTGCACGAGAAGTCCATACACATGTTTGTCCTATTAACTAAACTTTACTAATGAAATCTTTAATTGATTATATTGCCGTACACATTGCAATTGATCTAGCATGACATGCCCATTTGAAATAAAATGGGATGGTGGTACTAATTTTAAGACATGAACCATCGAACTTGTAAGAATGCACAATTTTTCCAGTTGCACGCTTAGGAAAGCATCGTTTTGTACGTCGAAGTACAGAGTGAGAAAATATTTTCGTCACACATATTGGGAATGAATATCTGTTGCACGTGCATGCAGACAAGTTTCAATCGGCACAAAAGAGTGTCTGCCAGGCGTAACCCGTACACTGACAGCGCTCTTTTTCGCGGAGAAGACGGAAGTGATAGCACCAACGAATGGATTGTTCATGTTTGTTTTTTTTTTCTGTAAAAACTGCCCGATAAGTCATACGGAAGTGCCCAGCGCGTGCGTTTTGGAAAGTTTCAGCTGACAGATATGGATACTTAAGTAATACACACTCATTGAGCGGGTGGGGGGGGGGGGGGGGGGGGCGATGCGGGCTAGTTGGCTTGCCATAATTTTAGGTGTTCTTATTTGGGGTTTTACATACCAAAACTACGATATGATTTTGGGGGACGCCATAGTGGAGGGCTCCAAAAATTTCGACTACCTGCATGGAGTTCTTCAACGTGCACCTAAATCTAAGTACACGGACCTCAAGCCTTTTCGCCTCCGTCGAAAATGCGGGCGCCGATCCCGGGATTTGATCCCGCGACCTTTGGGTCAGCAGTCGAGCACCATAACCACTAGACGACCGTGGTGGGTATAATTTCAGCTATTAAGCGCGAAGGAAAAGAAAAGAAAAGAAAAGAAAAACACTCCCGAGCTGCTGCCTCTTCGGTGCACGTCAAACGCGGCACCATCACAAGCTTAAACTGCATCGAATGACGACCGGCGAGGATGATGCTGTGTACGTGTGGATAACAGTTGATCTTTTTTTTTATTGGTTCGTCCTAACCATTACGTCATAGCAAAGGGAAGCTCTAGTTGGACGCGCATAACACAAATGGACAGTGGTCCACTTTTTATTCTTAGCTTGTCACCGACTATAGGTCCTCGCTAGGAGCAGAGAACCGCACAGAAAACGTATACTAACCGTATGCGATAGCCGTACCCCTGTGTAGTCCTCTAGCTTTTGATAGCTCGCACTGAAACATTCCTGTGTGAGTTGAACAGAAAAAAAGTGAAGTTGGTTTTATGAAGTCACTAACCCGTATGAGAAGCCCATATAACGCCAAATCTCAGAATAAACGACCATGACAATTTATTAATGCGAAATTCTTTATAACATGTCTATGAAATAAAGTACCATAGCGAGTCTCCGTCTTCGCCGTCATCAAGACTTTATTTATTGCGCCGGTGGCCAGGCGTCGCCGGCATGTCACCAAAACGCCATTCAACGGACGAAAAAATGTCCTTGTAGAGCAAGGAGCTTGCATCATGTTATAAATTTCAGTGCTTATTCAGGGGCAGTTAATGTTGACGACTCAGAGACTCAAGGAAGAGCATTGTTAAGATTTGCGAACATAGCGGCCTGAACAAGTGCAAATAAGTATCGCCGATATTACAGCCGAAAGTCTGGCTGGACATGTATCGGAAGAGCTGAAAACCGCAATTCCCTGGGGAAGTGAATGCCAGTGAAGAAAATATGCAATCACAGTCGTCGTCGTTATCGTTGTGGTGGTAAGGGTGGGACTCAGTGATGTTCCGTGCAGGGAATTTTCCCTTTTTCAGGGAATTTTCGACAGTCATTTTGGACGAAAGGGAAAAAGGGAATCTTCGTGATATTGCAGGGAATTTTGAGGGGCGGCGAAATTTTTTTTTATAACGATCAAAAGACTGTGGACATGAGGCTTTCGCATGTCGCAATCGTTTCTGACGCATGTAGCGCGCCAAACCACAGCCTCTAAGGTTCGTTTTTAAAGATCATAGTCTTTAAAAACCCAGTCAATATATATTGACTGGGTTTTAAAGACCCAGTCAATATATATTCTAGTCACTTCACATTGATTTATTTTTTTCTTCACGGTAGTTTGCAGAACCGTTCCTAATCAAGTCAATAAAATGTTGAATACCACCACAACAACAAAAGCTTGTTTTATTTCACAATATTTAGTCACCATTATTGAAAAGTTGACGTGCTTTTTGTACAAAATGTGGTGCATATAGATACAGAGCGTCTGCTAGGCCCATTAATGTACGCCACGTCACTCAGTAACAAAAAAATGCCCCCCACCTCCCCGAAGGGAATCGTGAGGAAATGCGAATGCATTTCGCGCGCGCTTCACTCCATTTATATATGGTGGTTGTGGTTCGAAGAAGGAAAAGGCGCCTAATTTCTGCAGCCCGGTCGGGAGCACGGCGAGCGCCTTTTTTTTTTGCTTTTTTTGTGTTTTTTTTTCTTTTTTTCTTTTAAAAATTTTTTTTTTCATATATAGCTCCGCCGAGCTCCCGCGATGCGAGCGCCCTCACGCGTCAGAGCGCGCTCCTCCTCTCCACTCACTCTCTTTTTTTTTAAATTTTTTTTTCATATATATAGCTCCGCCGAGCTCCCGCGATGCGAGCGCCCTCACGCGTCAAAGCGCGCTCCTCCTCTCCACTCAGAGCGGAGAGAAAAATTACACCATCTCCCGCTAAAGGGAACCATGTGTAGATGTGAAGCAGCGGGCGCTAACGCTTACACTGGCGGCGGCGTTGACGCTGGCGCTCATCGCAGCGTTGCGCAGGAGAGAAAACTGGGGAGGCGCAAAGCACGCAGTGATGGAGCGGTGTTTCCTATTGGACATATCAATCGCTGCTAATGGGCAATGAGAGACAGAAGACTCCGACTGGACACAGAGACCCGCAGTCCGCTTTTAGTTAACGCGCACGCTGCGAATTTTTATTGTTCAACAGCGCACAGGAGAAATCTCCCACCGGCACCACCTTGCAGGTCGAAATCCATTGCCATATATACGGAGTGGCCAGTGAACGGTTGTGCAGCGCGAGCAGTCGGTTTTTTCAACCAAGAAACTCGCTAGCAGACGGTGCCTGCGTCGGCGTCGCGAGGCGAGAGAGGGGGAGCGTAGGAGAGGAGAGAGAGGAGGGTAGGCGCATGCGCAGTGGGGAGTGTGGACGCCGCGGGCAGGGATGCCTAGAGAAGAGAGGGGGGAAGCGTAGGAGAGGAGAGAGAGGGGGGGACGCGCGTGCGCAGTGGGAGTGTGGACGCCGCGGGCAGGTATGCCTGGAGAGAGCGTAGGAGGGGAGAGAGGAGGGGAGGCGCATGCGCAGTGAGGGTGTGGTTGCCGCGGGGAGGGATGCCTAGAGGAGAGAGAGGGGGAAAGGAGGTTTTTTATTTATGTTTTTTTGAAAGGGTTTGCGCATGCGCAGTAAGGGATGTCACGCCGCACACCGGATTAAGCTCGGCCATAAGATGCTTCACATTTAAAACACCTGCCGCGGACAATGCCAACAACGCCAACGCCGCACAACGCCAACGCCGCACGACGCCCGGATGCCTGACATAGCCCGACTATGAAATGCATTCGCATTTAAAAATACGCAAGAGCCTTCATCCTATTGCAGTGGCTGTTGAGTTAGCGCGAGTGTGTGCATATGTTTCTCGTATATTTAGTGCGAGAACCGCATATATTTAGTGCCTATGGGCATAACGGCTAAGACAAAGCAAAAAATGCGTGGTCAGCGCTGCGAATGCAACATTTTAGAGTATTGTGTGTCACTTGTGAGACACAGGTATAAGTTGCACTTCACACAACGCGTCCTTGAACAAGAAACTACACTTGACAGCCTGCAGTGATGTGCAGATGTCAAGCCGTATACTGATCGCCAGTAGTACAGCTGAGTCTAATCGCCTGGCTATGCCGGGTGCCTTTTACACTGCTGAAAAGTTGTCTAAGGATTGATCTTGCGACACACATTCTTTCCGCTTTCAATTCTTGGGCGCCTGGTGACGAGCAAAGTTTTTCAGAGATGAAATGCAGCCCATGATCAGGTCCATACCTAAAGCTGCTTGATATTTTGCAGAGTTCCTTGCAAGGTTTTTCTACGTCTACAACTAGGGCACTCTGCCGTTTTGTCAGCAATAACTTCAACGATCGTTGCATTAAATTAGTATGAGAAAGTCGGCAAAGGAGTCTTGACAAGAAAAAGAACGTCGGGTGTCTCACCACTTCCAAGCCGGTGAAGCTTTGCAGCCGAATGCACCTTTTTCCAAAAGACGTCAATTTCACTGAAATTGGCAGGATAGGGTGACTGGTCACCTGACCCAGTTATTACGGAGGTGACTGCTCAAAAACTCCCCTTCCATACTCCAGTTTTCATCACTAAGTTGGCTCGAACCACGAATATGAATCTCTGTCAATTCGTCAACATGGTCTCTACCCAATTGTGACGCAAGACATTAGGAGGCTCAATATCTCTTCTATGTCTTCATTCTCTGGTTTGAAAATCTCGGCATGTGAAAAAAAAAAAGAAATTTGAGCGCCCACAGAAGCTTGTTCCCTAAGTTAGATAATTTCAGCAATATTAACCCTCAATGTTATTTATTATCCTTAGAATTTCACTGGCGGTAGTGCAACTCTATATGATAGGCAATGTAAAATCTAATTCTTTGAAATATAATGAATGTTGTCACAACACATTCACAAAATTAATATTTTCTGCTTAAATGGTGATCACAATTCACGCACATCACTTCGCATCGCTAACTTCAGATATGAGAAAACATCAGGAAACACCAACCACAGAAGTGCCAATAAGATGCCAAGAAAAGCTATTCGCAATAAAAAAACAAAATGTGCAGGCGCAACCGCGCGCGAAAGAGCCAACCAGCGCCGCCCTGCTGTGCACTTGACGAAGACTAAAGCCCAGCCCGCACAAACGTGCGGGTGACTTTTTCACGCGTTAGTACACAGCGTGTGTGGTAAGAACGCGTGAATTTTTTTAGCGAAGCATGTTTTTCTAAGTCTTAATATTCCTTTCATATACATACACTCCCGAAAAAAAAATGCATAACAAGAAGGAGCGTTGATTTACACGTCTGAGGTAGCTGCTGTCGGCGCACGTGCTCAGACGGCATTTTTCGTGGAAGATTACTCGCCCTCTGGTGCCGAAACTATTGAACTAATGAAACAGATATATTCCCGTAAACACTGACTTCAGCGGCACAGAGATATGAAACCGAAACTGAAACAGGTGCCGTTTCGTGGGCGTCTTTATTGACCCGCACATTTGTGCGGGTCAGGCCGTAAAGGGATAAATTTCGCAACTTCAATGTACCTTTTCTCAAAAAGTATTGAATCGATTCCGATGAAACTTTGCATGCACGTGCTACGACAAGTTGGAAATAATCGGAACTAAAAAAAATTGGCGATTTTCTAAAAAGTAAAGCTGTAAAAAAATTACATAGCAATGCGCACCCTCTGTGGCATTGTGCGTGGAGTAATTTTATTTTTTTTTTTACAAGAACTCCATAAAGGATGTCTTATTTTTTTAGTTCAGATAAAACCTACAGGTCTCAAGAATAACACGGCTCAATATCATTACATTCCTTTCGGTGGTTGCAGAGAAAAGGTACATTGAATAATTGAACCACTTTAAAATTTGGGAGTAGGCCACAGGAAAGATAGGCAACCCAGGCATAAAAAAAGGGTGTCACGTGATAGCCAGTAGCATTCTTTGTGAGCACGTGAACTTTTATGCGAATACTTGCAGCCGTTTCTAAAATATTACGTTAAAACTGACATATACCATTTGCCCTACCATACCCCCTTAAGTGCTATGACACGGATGAAGGTCCGATTCCCGGCATGGTGGACGGAAGAAGTTAGGAGGGAGCATTGCGCACTGTGATAGCAAGGAAGAAAGCAAAAAATGGCTGCAGATCCACGAAGTGAATGCTGATGATGGGGCGAAGCAGGGTGCATCGGATCGTGAATCATGGCATTCTATTTTGTTCTGGTTAACAGCCTTTTATTTTGTTCTTGTTAACCTTTTGTTCTGTCATATGCTTTTATTGATGGGTGGTTAAATGTCGGCGTTTTTACGGTGTCGTGGCCTGTTATTTTGTTTTTTCAAACCATATGCGCGCTATGTACGCTCTGTAGACGGTATTTCGCACAGATGTTTCGCACCTGCGCTTTGACTAGGGACTACGGCGAGCCTCGACGACAACGGTCATTCGTGAGGGCCTAAGGAGCTTCGCTCCCTAAAAGAGAGAGAGAGAAGTAGTAGCTCAGGCACACAGGCGCCATTCTTCGCTTGCCCCCATTTTCCCGTTAAAGAAAGGGCTCCCTTCTCCCCCCTCTCTCTTTCCCTCTCACTCACGGGCAAACCGCGCAGGGCGAAGAAAATCAGGAACCGCCGGACATGACGAAGCCTTGCTTCTCGGACAACGAGGGCGTCTTCGACGGAGCCGGTGACGTGGCCGGTCGGCTGCGGGCCACCTTCTCGTTCCTGCACCGGCTGTACCCTTTCAACCAGCCGCCCGGTATCGTGGTCTCCTACTGCATCACCACGCTCACCCTGGACGTCTTCCTCTTGAGCTTCCTGACCCAGCTGCTGCTGGAGCCAATTGCCTCGGGAAGCTTCTGGGCCATACTGCTCGTGGTGCTCCTCTCCTTGGTGGCCATGTTCTGCTTCGTCGTCATACTCATGCACCAGCAGTCCACCACGCTACTGCACTACAAGGCGAGTACTGCATATGTCGCTCCGTGAGTCCTTTAATGATGGATTGATTGTCAGTGAATCAATTAAAGTGTTAAGGCGAAAGCCTTCGCCTTAACACTTTTCTTAACACTTTTTTTTTCCTTTTGCTGAAGGCGAAAGCCTTCTATGCCTCATCAAACCCGAAAATTGACTGTCAGTGACGTTGGCCTCAAAACGATTTGAAATGTAAGGTGCGACAACGACAACAGACAAAAGGGAGAGTACATACACATACACACACGGAGCGCGATTTCCAACAATATTTATTACGAAATGAGCGTATATTATATATACACCACTCGCTGTCACAAATCATCAATGCGCAGTCGCATTCAAGTAAAAAAACTCCTTTGGTGATAGTGCATTTGAAGCCATGTTAACACACTTACGCCTGCTTCGATGATTATTTTGGCCTCAATGATTAATCTCGCCCATTTATTGTGTCTTCTGGCGACAACCGAGCAGGCGCGAAAATCAGGACTACATTGACAATCTCGGCAATGAATGAAGCAGGCGATAAGTGTGTTAGCGCGGCTTCAATTGCATTATCCCCAAAGGAGTTCTTTCACTTGAATGCGACTGCGCACTGAAGATTTGTGACAGCGAGTGGTGTACATATATACTGTGCTCATTTCGTAATAAATATTGTTCGAAGTGGCGCTTCGTGTGTGTCTACTCTCACTTCTGTCAGTGGTCGTCATCGCGCCTTACACTTCAAATACGCTGAACCAACACGCCCAGTTTGCCATTCTTACCACAAAACGAGTGATGCTGAACATCATTATCACGTAACGACGTCACTGTATGACGTCATCATAACGACGCACAGCTACAAATATTGTGAAATCATCATGACGTCACTATAACGTCACATAACGCGACGTCAAATGATGACGCCATCACATGACATCGTCGCTTGGGCAAAAGTAAACTCATCACGGAGGCAGTGAAAAGCCAATTGACGTGCAGAAAGCTTGCAATGCCTCCGATGTGTGTGTGTGTGTTGTGTGCGTGTGTGTGTGTGCGTGTGTGTGTGTGTGTGTGTGTGTGTGTGTGTGTGTGTGTGTGTGTGTGTGTGTGTGTGTGTGTGTGTGCGTGCGTGCGTGCGTGCGTGCGTGCGCGTGTGTGAGCGTGTGCTAGATGCGCATACAAAGAAATTACAGCAGAAACCATCTTATGATTGCATCGTAGAAGAGCGCAAAAGAGTTAGGGACACAGTCTAGACAGACGATACAGGTGCTGTTGGTGTTGTCTGGGTACCCTGTGTCTCTTTATATCTTTTTACGCTATTCAAGAATTCAATCGTACCAATTATAGCTCGGCTTTCCGTATAACTGCAACTCATCCAGCGATCACTGCCACAGTTAATAAACACAACAATGTCGTTGATAAAACGTTAATTAATGTACTTGTCTGTAGCCACAGTCGATTGAACGGCAGTTCAATGATGGGGTCAAAACACGCCAAGCGTCTCAACACGCCGGTTTGCACCAAGTAAAGTGAACTTCCGGCTGTTGCGGTTATGTACAAGCCTTACACAAAGCTCTTTTCAATTTGTTGCATCATTCGTTATAAATTACGAGCGAATGTACGCATTTGCCCTTCAAAATCCAATTTTGTTCATAAACATTCAGAGTTCTTTACGAACAGGCCGTTTTTTTCCTATTTACAGATGCCACTGGTGCCACTCTTGCCTACCTTGAGCATCATCATCAATGCCACGTTGATGACAACGCTGCAACCGCTAACATGGGTGCGACTGCTGATATGGGTCGCCGTAGGTAAGCTACAGAGATGTCAGATTTGCCGGCTCCGTATCAGGAAACAGCGCGGGATCACGGGACAAGAAAGACAGACGACTTGGCGCTAGCTATCAACATGAGCGTTTATTTCGTTGGTACAAATAGGTACGCTTCTCTGGAAAGGGAAATTACAAAAGCAGGGGGGAAAGGCCCTACGCATGCGTCTAGACTAGTCCGTGAATGTCAGTGGCGTAGCCAAGGGGGGGGGGATTGGGGGGGGTTCAACCCCCCCCCGAAATTTTTCAGTTTTGCTTGCGTATATATACGCACACATACAAACGCACGCACGAACATACATAAAGTATGGTTGAACCCCCCCCCCCCCCCCCCGAAAAAAATTTCTGGCTACGCTACTGGTGAATGTGCAATGTTTCTGCACTATATATAGCTTGCGATTGCGTGAGCTTTCCGGACGGTGAGGAGTTGATCTTGTACTCCTGGCCATCTGGAGAGCCTACCGGTGTCTACGTGGGTGGAGCCACCGACTTAGACTGGGGGGCTTTGTTCCTTGGGCCGTACTTTCTCTGGACCACAATAAAGTTCTTGCCATGCCATGCCAAGCTCGCGATTACGTCGTATATTTTGACGGCGTCTGCTAATCGTTTTTCGCCAAAATATGATTTACGTTGCGTTATAATGGGCACGAAGTCCTTAACATGGCAAGTTTGGGAATATTTCATTGAGCCAATGTAGCCAAAATGAAAGAGGAAGGCATTGAAATTCGTGACCTCACAATGATGTTCGTGTGCTAAAGTTTTGGCGCAAAAATTCGTGCATGAAACTGTGACCTGAATCCCCCCCTTCTAATTAACTTATGATAGCAAAAGTTATTACAATAGAGTTCTTAGAAGAAAAACTTATCTGTCTTAACTGATTTGTTGTTTCACTTAGTGTTCCTTTGAGTATGCCGCTAATATTTGCGAACGTTGGCTCGCATACCCTTTCCGATCAGGTGTTTTGTTCGCGCAAACCTGGGGCCAGCCGCAACTGTGGAAGCCATTCGGGCAGTACAATAAGCTTTTCCTGAGCCCTCCCTTTCTAATTTACGAAAAACGTATCCACAAAATTTACCGGGCACTAAATAAAATTATAAAAAATTCAGCTTCATCGGCAAAATGTACCCACCCTTTTATATACGACAAAGATGTAACTGTCACCATTGCATAACCGAAGCTTCCTAAGCAAGAGACGAATCACTGATGGCCAGGTCACCGTTACGTTTGTGCATTACCTAGCTTATCCTTGGCATTACATATTTCGACGGCTTCTGTTGAAGCCTAATCAACAGTTTTATGCTTTTTGCTAGTACTGACTACATTGCATGCGCTGTATAAACGAGTGAAAGACCGATCTTTATGAATTTCAATATCTCCTAGTGCTCCCCAAAAGTTCGAAATACTAGGATGTACCAGAATTCGTTAATAGTTATCAATGGATTTCGAATATACTTTGAATTTCATTGCTACGCCTCCGCTCCGGAGTTAATATCAATGAATTTTGCCCTTTAGTTGCTCTTTTAAGAACCAACTTCACACGCGAAATTAATTAAATGCGGGATCTAAAAGAACACGTTATCGTTCTATACTTACTGTGTTTGCATATAGGGCTACATTAACATTATAATGCAAAGAGCTATAGTCTGCCTTGTTCTAATAGATGGATAAACTACCGCAGTAATATATGCAGCGACTCGCTGCTGATACAGAGTTACCTCCCTTGAGAGTCTGCGCATCTAGGCCTCGTTAACACACTGCACCGAACTTCGTACGCCACAATTACGTTTACATATTTATGAGCCACGTGCTGCATGCATATAGACGGGCTATATGCGAACAGTTGGATGCGGAGCTGCGGGAACGCGGTCTGTCAGAACGAGTTGCTCAACGGGGACGTTATACTATTCACGCATATGTGGAGGCCGGCGTCGCGTGGCGGTGCATAAAGTGAGATAAGGCGCAAGGTCAGACGACACGCAGACCCGCAACGAAGGGTAGATAGGAAATGGTTATTTCCTGGTTTGCTCTTTCGCTGGGGGACGCGTTATAAAAAATAAAAGCGTGCAAGGCGATTGCGGGCAATGCGGCGGTGTCGCTGCATTGTGCCTGAGAGGGTGTACGCACGGTGTTGTGCGAAAGTGTGTATAGAATGGGAGACGCTCGGCAGCTGTGACAGCGCTGTTTACTGCTTAGAATGGGTGCTTGAAAGCATTGCTCGCAAGCACAAGAAAAAAAAAGAAAGAAAGAAGAGAGAATAAACGAAGGGGAAAGAGAGAGTAAAAGAGGCAAAGGGAGAGAGAAAGAAAGAAAGAAAGAAAGAAAGAAAGAAAGAAAGAAAGAAAGAAAGAAAGAAAGAAAGAAAGAAAGAAAGAAAGAAAGAAAGAAAGAAAGAAAGAAAGAAAGAAAGAAAGAAGCTCTGTCTAGCGATATGGTCGAGCTAAGGATGCTTTAGGATAGATGTGCGGAAGATACAGCTCGTAACGCAGAAAACTTCTGGATGCGGTGGTCGCACGTATAATTCATGTAACTGGCCACGTGTGACAGGAAAAGAACAGCAACGTCACTGTTTCAGGAGATGTGCGCGGACCGTGCTTCTACATATCTTATGTTTCAGCGCAAAGGAACACCTGTACGCAAAAGAAAACACGAGGAGTACAGTGCTGTTTCGTCGTCCATTCGTTTTTCGTTCCTCGTGTTTCCTCGCACTAAAACATAATATATGCAGTACCATCTAAAAAGAAAGAGGAAGCATTGATCTAGGGTTCGTTTCTTTTGTTAGACACAACCTAATGAAATGAACACACAATGAAGCAGGGGTAAGCGTAGGGGATATTATTCCTATACTTTGACTGTAGTCTGGTATTTATTACATAAATGGCAAGATATTAAGGTGGATGAAAAATCAATTTGGCACATGTAGGGACACAACCCTACAGCCTTCGGACAACGCGTCCGGCGCTCTACCAGTTGATCTGCAGCGGCGGTCGCTTTATCATCCACATTATTGATTGTTTCGTAATAAGTTCACGTGATACGTGACTCCAAATGATAAAAAAAAGTGCTCCACATGCGCCGTCATGGCTGTGAGCGGCGCTGACTAACACTACCAGGGTTACACAAAAACACAAATACCCAATCAAACGGACGGGCAAGCGACCTCTGATGTAGCTCAATTGGTAGAGCATGGGACGCGTTATCTGAATGTTGTATGTTCGGTCCTTGCTTGAGGAAAGTTGAGTTTTCATCCACTTTAATCCCTTTCCATTGGTGTCATAATTTACGCTACAGTTGAAACATACAAGCAATGTCCCCTAAACCTTCCTTAGCTTCATTGTCTGTTGGTTTCATTAGACAGTAGCAACTAGACCACTAGTCGGTGTTACTTCTACAGTCGGCCCGCCACGGCCCGGTCTGATGCTACCTGAAGGTGGGTCAGCACGGCATAGCGTAGCATGGTGCCGCCTGGCTAGGTCCGCGCACATGTGTAGTTGCTTCCTTGTATTCTGCGGTAGTTTCTGACGGTGCCGTCTGAAAGACTTGGTACGAAATGGGATTCTTCTGCCGGCATCCTGTAGAGTCCGCGCCAAAAGTTTAGAAACCTCGACACATGAGAAATAACACATTGCAAGTTAGAATGTCCGAATGGATACCAAGAGGTGGGAGGCGCGGCCAAATACGGCAAGAGGTTAGATGGAGCGACGAAATTAAGTAATTTAGAGCCATGCAATGGAAGTAGCTCGCTCAGGACAAAGTGTTTTAGAGACCACAAGGATAGGCCTTCGTCCTGCTGGGGCAACACTGAGTGTGGCAACAAGACATGATGATGATGATGATGATGATGATTATGGATGTGAGTGACACTGCATTTGGTGCGTTATGCACTCGAATGCGCGCGCGTGTATCGCTTTCCTGTTGAAGCAATGTCGTAAATGTTGGCCGGAGACGCCATGCTTTCTCACAACTCACTCACTGTTCGTTTCAACGACTCGCAGGACTTCTGGTCTACTTCAGCTACGGCATAAAACACAGCAAGCTCAATCCGGACAGCGTCATCTCGCCACAGACGTCACTCCTTGCTATGGAGTCACGCGACCAGCCTCGCAAGTGGGGTGCCATGGACCAGGAAGTGACGTCAGCCACAGGCCTGGCCGAAACCGGTGACAGTAGCACTGACGACAAGCAGCCGCTCGTGTCGTCACCGCCTCCGAGATCCTCATCCTAGGTGTACGCGCGTGATAATATTGCGGACAGGTGGTTTCCAAAGCTGTCCAACGTCTATGACGCGTTTCCGGGCCCCGCTTTACTTCCTCAGCGTGAAGCAAGCAGAACAATAGCCTCTAAGATCTGCGTAATCTTAACAAGAAGGCCCTATCGCTCAAGCGTGGATTCGGGAGCCACTTATCAGTCCGCTATTACGTCACAGAGGAGTT